>NW_004624768.1:18539769-18553876 GCF_000247695.1 Heterocephalus glaber
AGAAAGAGTCTAGAGTCATAGTGTTGGGTGCGTCGGCTTGTGAGGGGCCACCAGCGGCTGGGGCTCCTGTGTTAACAGCTGCAGTCAGAGGGGCCACAACAACGTCCATGAGAGTCAGTGCTAAGTGTGTCGCTGCCTGTCAGGCAGGACCTGGATGCTTCTTACTCCTCTCTCTCAGGTTGAATGGGTGAATGGGTGGTGGAGGGAAGGGATAAAACTGTTTTCGTCTATACTCTGCAGTTCTGCTGTTTCACAGGAAAACACGCAGTGAGTGCTTACTTCATGGGCAGTAGAAAGACAGCTAGGAGCCATTGGTGAGGAAGAGCCAGCTGAGGGGTGCTTTAAGACCCACACAGGGAGGCCAGGCTCAGCTTCCATCAGGGGCTCTTCCAGCCCTCAGATGAAAGCTGCTTTTCTTCCTTGAAAGATCCTCCATTCTCCAAAATCTACCTGCCAAGGACACCTTCTTCCCTGGCTCCCAGCATGTTACTGTTTAATCCTGGAAACTCAGCCCTACCGCTCTTCTTTTATTGCTTTGACTTTTTTTCTCAGTATATTTGCCTTTTAAGTCTTTTGTACATCTTTGGAGAAAGAATGACAGCACCAGTAAATTACCTCAACATGGAGTGCTGAGCTCTGGACAGCAGGTAGAGATGGTGGCAGGTGGGATGACTCCTCTCTCAGGCTGGGCCCCTATAGGACAGGCTTGCTCTGTACGCCTGCCCAGGGATTTTATGCAAGGTGTCTCAGGGTGGGAGGAAGAGCCCTGGGCTCAGCAGCAGGAGACTGAGTCCTGTTTCTGTCCTTCCACTCTGACCCATGACCCATACCCCCACGAAGTCCTTGGGGGCCACCATGGCCTCACAGGAGTGCCCTCCCCTGCCAGGCCTTCCCTCTCATTTTTGGGATTCCCTTTCCCCCTGTGAGGCGTTGTCTGTTTATCATAACCCCACTCCCTGGCCCAGCGGTGTTACCAGAGCAGTTCTGAGAGCATCCTGTTGAGCAGGTGTGTGTGTGTAGTACCTGTTGAACTAGGTCTGGCTGGGGAGTGTGCGTGTGTGTGTGTGTGTGTGTAGTACCTGGTGAACTGGGTCTGGCTGGGCAGTGGCTCCCGAGTGAGACTTTTCCTTTCACTTCGGATCACCATAAACCCATCTTCTGAAATGTTCAACCAGGGGTGGCAGGTGGCCTTATTCAGGGGAAAGTAGCTTCCTGCAGGACAGGGAACACAGAAGATGCCCGGACAGTCACAGTGCAGCAGTCTGCACAGGAATCCCACATGTGGGTACAGTGTCCCCAGCACCCCTCAGAGTCACAGCCTCCTGTGGACAAGTGGCAGCTATGCTGGAAGGGACAGCACTTGGGCCTGGCATGGAGCGAAGCTGTTCACACATCTTATCCATCGGTCCCCACGACCACCCACAGAAACAGGTGTTACTGTCTGTTTAGTAGGTCAGGAAGCTGAGGCGCAAGTGGGTAAGAAATTGGCTGGCAAATGATAAGACTCAAATTTGAACCCCACTGTGATTCCCGTGGCTGTGCCCTTGTGTCTGGGCTGCAAATGCCTGTGCCCAGACAAGAATTTCTAACTTGCCTGCCAAGGGAAACAAGTCAAGGGAATTCTTAATGATCATTTGATAAACGTTAGCAAAATTCAACATCTGCCTTGCAGTTAGGATAATGGGGGAGAAGGAAAGAGATGAGTCACCCTCAAATCATGACTAAAACAAAGCTCATCAAGAAGTTGTACAGATCTAATAAAAGTTATGAATAAAAAAGATTATTTAGGAACATAGTACCTCCTCCTCCATTACTGTCTCTGAGACCACTTCTTTCTTTCCCATTCTGTCACTTTTCATTGTCTCAAACTTTGGTTCAAGCATCACCACCAAACTGTTCACAATTACTTTTACAGCTCTTGCCACTAGGAACTTTATTTGCTGACTCTGGAAAGGGAGACACATTCCCACCTAACAACTAACAGTCAGTGGCTTCTACTGCCCTTTCTGTTCTCAGGCAAAGATCATTTTTGAATATATATTTTTTGTTGATTAATGTTCATGAAAGTTTTCTATAAGTATTGTACACTCTTAAAAACCTTATGTGCAGGGCTGGGGATTTAGCTCAGTGGTTCCGGCGCCTGCGGTGCAAGCACAAGGTCCCAAGTTCTATCCTCAGTACCAAAAAAAAAAAATTTTTGCTCTGGGGGATACTGAAGCAGGAGGATTGCAAGTTCAAGTCCAGCCTGGACAACTTAGGGAGACTGTCTCAAAATAAAAAATAAAGTAAGAGAGCTGGGGATGTAGCTCAATGCAGAGGCCCTGGGTTTAATTCCCAGGGCTATACATGCACATAAAAATTCTTTGAACAAATGGATTCAGAGACGACTGAATAATCAAGAGCTAGCTGTACCTTTTCCTCCCTATTTTCTTTTACTGAAATAGCCAGGATTTGATATTTCAAAACAAGCCAGCACAAAAAATTAGAACTGCAAATAACCAAAAGAAGGCCCCAGCACAAGACAAAAAAACCCCGAGTCCTGCTTCTGGCACTCACCCTTTCCAGCTCTGTGGCTGTGGGTGGCTGCTGAACTTCTTGCCCATCCACATGGAAGGAATATAAATGGAGGCTGGTCTTGGCCCTCTCCCAGCCTTAGAAAGGAGTACACAATGGCCCAGTGTCTCAGTGAAAGATCCCCATCAAGAGCATGTTGTTCGGAGTGCTGGGCCAGTCTGTGGCTCCTGTCACCCACACAGCAGGTCCAGCCGGGTGTGCGCCGAGAGGTGTGGAAAAGCCACCTGGCTGCTGCACACCTTGGCACAGCTCAGCAAGGAGGGTCAGGGTGACAGGCAATGGGAGGATGTTGCTAGTGAGTCTGCTGACTCAAGACTTGGAAGCGAGAGGAAGCTGTTTTCTGACAGGGATGGCACACAAGAGATGGGGCCAGGGGCTGGGTGGGAGGTGGGTCAAGGCCAGGGGCTCTTCTGGGAATTTCATCAGGACCCTGTCACAAGGGAGGAACTCAGCCTGGGTAAGATTTGAGGTGCTGGGCCGCCCAGATCCATGGCTGAGCCTCTGGCCCACCTGAGGGGCCTAGAGAAAAACTACTCAGCTACCAAATTGTAGTGACTTGGGTCTTCATTCATCTGTAAAACCAGACCACAGGGCTTCAGTCCCCCAGAACCCTTTCCAGGCCTGCCCTGTGTCCTATGCACACTCATCTGTTTTCTGGTGACATCACAGCAACATGGGGTCTGCCACCAAGTGGCCACCTGGGACCCAGAGGTACCACCCCACAGTCCAGGGCACAGACCTGTGGTACAGACTGTAGCGGGCTCGCTCCTGGCACTGGGGCCCCCCACATTGAGGGCTCGCACACAGATCGTGTAGCTCTGCCCAGGCTGCAGCTGTATCAGCGACTCACAGGTAGGGATGCCAACCACGGACCTGGGGAGGGAAGTGGAGCTGTGGTCAGCGTGGGGCCAGGGGACCCAGACCCAAGCCTGGCTGTACCTTCCAAAGCTGGCATTGTGAAAATCATAGTCATAGTCATTGTCCTCTGGCCCACAGCAGCACAGCCAGGCATATCAGCTGGTCCCTGAGGAGCCCACAGCCTCCTGCTCACCTTTCTCTGGGGTGCTACTCCAGATGTGTGGCTGTCTCCCTCCTGAGCTCCCCCTGGATTCTCAGGTACCTGGCACTGTGCTTGGCAGATGTCTAATGTAGTGTCTGCATCTGGCTGTGCGGGTCATAACCTGTCCGAGGGCAGAACCTGTGGACCACTGACCACAGCATGTGTGGAAGTCTCAGTACATGTCTGTGACCAGGTGACTGACCAGAGCTGCAGGGGCCCAGCCCAGGGTTGTTAACCCTCCACAAACTTCTGCACAGCCTGCTGTAAGCAGGTTCTGTGTCCTCCACTGCCCAAAGCTGCCAGCTGTCAAAGATGGAAACCCTGGTGGCCCAGGCCTAGCCCTCATCCACCTGTGAACACTGCTCACTCTCTCACCTCCAGGTGAACGTGAGCCCACAGATGGCCTTTGGCAGCAGACAGTACTGTTTGTGTGCTGAACTGCAGTCTCTCTTGTCTTTTCTTTTCCCTCTCTTCCCTGAATGCCAGCCAGGTTGGCCCCTTGGTTCCTCCAGCGCAGCCAGCTCACTCCTGTCCCAGCCCATGTCCCTGCAGCCCTCTCTCCTGGGTGGCTCCCACATCTGCTGTTCTCAGGCTCACTGGCTCCCATCTGCAGGACACAGTTTTAGTGTCTGTTCCACCCAAAGGGGTCCCTGTCTCCACCCCATACTCTAGTTTATTACATTTCTTTTTCCTTCCTAGCACTTCAGTGCCCCAGAGCACAGTGTTTCAAACATTGCTATTTTTTTGGCTTTTATTTTTTATTTTGGCTGTTTCCCCATCTAGCTGTCATCTCCATTAGGGCAAGAGATGCATCAATCTACGCCACCCTAACTTGGCACCATCTATGGCATGCATGCCATAGCAAACTATACTCGTCTGTCAATACTGACTAGTCTGTCATCACTGACTATCTGTCAATACTTGAATGGGAAACCTTAATTTGGCTTTATAAAAAGTAAACATGAGCAAGTGCAAGGACCCGAGTTCGATCCCTGGTACCAAAAAAAAAAAAAAAAAAGTAAATATGAGGTTAACCCCTTATACTCTTGGTCATTCTTCACCTTTGATAATGGCATTGCAGCTGCTTCATGTGAAAACTAACCTATAACTATGATTTCCCATGTGTCACAAATTCTGACCTCTCCAGATCACCTTTCCAAATGCTCAGCACATGCCTTTGTGACTCACTCAGTTACCCCTGAGGTTGCTGGCATTTCCACCTGGGTCAGCTCCACGGTATAGGAGTCCACAGGATTCAGGTTCCCAGACTCCCAGCAGATGAGCACAGCCTCTTCACAGCTCCTTATCGCCTCAGTTTTTATAACAGGGGGAGAAGGGGCTAAACACAGGGGAAAGGAGAGGTGAACAACTGTCCTGTTCCTTTCTGGCCATTGTGTTCACAGTCACAGACAAACACCACAAGCACCCTGTCCACCCATGTGAAAGATTCAGTGCCATGAAGAACACCAGGGGATTTTCCAAATGTCCTGGAGCAAAGGATGGCTAACAAGATTCCAGTGTCAGTGTGACCAAGTGTAGCACTTTTATATTTTGGCACCAACCATGAGAAAATGTCCCTGCCATACTAAGTGTGTAGATTTAGTGTATCAACTGAACGAAAAAGGTCACATAGTTCTTCCTGTCCTTGCAAATGAAATCAAAGGCCCTACCATGTCTAGAACTTGTAACTCTGATGTCCTCTTGAATGAAAGCCCTGTGACAGGAAACAGTGGTCCCATTACCTGTCATGTATACTGCATGCTCACTGGAGGGACTGGGGCCAGCCCTGTTCTTGGCTATGACCCAGAATTCATACTGGGTATTTGGTTCAAGGTTTGTCACTGAGCAGTATGTTTCTTTGACGGTCACTGTAAACTCTAGGAGGAAAAAAAGGTAAGAATTCAACCTTTAAAATAGGCCAAGTAGAAAAAAAAAAAAAGGAAATGAAGTCTATGTAAATAGGGAAGGGTGGACGGGTGAAGGGAGCACAGGTAATGGGGAAAAAATAAGAACCAAGATACATCATGTACAGGTACAAGCACCCAATGATAAATGTAAATGTATTGTGTACCTAAAATGTACCAATAAAAGAATTTAAGCAAAAATAAAATAGACCAAGTGATTCCAAATCCATTGTGCTGAATCTCACTATAGTAGATGGCAGAACTGGGTGCAAATTACTCCCTCTATGCACACCCCTCTGCAGTGTGACTTTGCAGGTATGGTGGCATACACCTATAATGCCAGCTGCTTGGGAAGCTGAGATCCTGTCTTAAAATAAAAAAATAAAAAGAGCTCAGTGATAAAGCATTCCTGGGTTCGATCCCCAGTAGCCCTTCCCAGAAAAGATTTTTTTCTTGCCATTCCTTGAAGCTAGGCCCACCTACGTGACTTGCTTTGGACAATGGGGCAATGACAAACAGGATGCAAACAGAGGCTTGGGAAGTTCGGTGCTCGCCAGAGCCAGCCTTCCAGGGGACATGGAACCACACAGAGAGGCCCCAGCACTGAAGTCATTGCAGCCTTCATCTATGCCTTCAGCTGGGGCACAAGTGAGTGAGGCCATACTAGACCTGGCCCTAACCAACGTGGCTCCGACCAGAATTGCCCAGCCAATCCAAAGCATTATAAGGAAGAATAAATAATTTTATAAGCCACTAAGTTGGGGAAGTGCTGATATGCTGTAAAAATGGGTACAACTCTGACCTTCCTAAAATCTTGTAAGGCAGTGGTAGCTCATTAAGCCACCCTTTGATATTGGCTCTAACAACACATCCATTTGAGAGACCTCCGTGGATGGCCGTGACACAGCTTGACATGGTGGCATCTGCATGTCTGCAAGGGGTGCCAGTAGGGCTTGACTCCTGGTGAAGGCTGTGGCTAATCAGCTCTTTCCTCTAGAACTGCTTTCCTTCCTGGCTCCTGGGAAGCGGCCTCACCTTCCCACCTTCTCATTCTGGCCTGCGGTCCTGATTCTCAGCCTGGTTCTGCCATAATTCACTGTATTCCCATAGACAGGTCATTTCTCTAGACAAGTCTCAGCATCCTCATCCATAAAATGGAGCTCTCCAAGTCTCGTTCTGGGAACTCCCCTCTGATCTCATGCACCTAGGCTGGCTTTGATCCCCTGATGCCTTCAGGTAATCAGAGAGGGTTCTGCATTCTGATCTTCCCTTCTTGCTATGGTTTGATAGGTATCCTATAAGTTCAAGGCTTAGTTGAACCCCATGGGGCCATGGGGAAGTGGCAGAACCTTCGGTAGGGGGCCCTACTGGGAGGAAGGGAAGTTAGTGAAGGCATGGACTTGAAGAGCATATTGGGGCCTCAGCCCTTTCCTGTCTTTCTCGTGGCTCCCTGGCTGCTATGAGGAGAGCAACTTCCTTTGCCACACATTGCCACCATGTGTAGTGTTTCATGATAGGTACAAAGTCAATAGGGCCCAGTGACCCAGGACTGAATCCTCTGAAACAGTGAGCCAAAGTAAACCTTTCCTCTTTAAAAACTGATTTACTGCAGGTATTTGTTACAGTTTCTCCTGTAGCACAGGGTTGCTGTGAGAAAAGCCTACCTCACCCTCACATGTCAGAATGTGCTAGAACCTAGCCCTGCTGGGCCTCCCAAAGAGGGGCATCTCTGGCCTGTCCTGCATCCTACTCAGGCAGAGACTGATTCAAGGACAATTCTGACCTGTTGGCTCTGAATACACTCCAGACACCTTGGGTTGGCCTTGTGGTTTTCCCCAGCCAGGACCCAACTTGCCTTTCTAGGCCTTTCTGCCATACTCGCCTGGCTGCATTTCACACTCTGAGGTTCCCAGGTCATGAGAGCTCTGGGGAAGACCCCTCTCTTCTCTACCTTCCCAGCTCCTCTGATGGGCCTGAACTGTTCTCATGGCATGAGCATTTTCTGGGCAGGGCCTCACCTTCTTGGTCCTTCCCAGGTGGGCTGTCCTGCACTGGCCGGTAGGACAACCAATAGCTCTCCACGGTGTCATCAGAGTATAAGCTCCAGCACACCCGGACAGAGGAACCTGTGGCTGAGTTGGGGGCCTGTGGGTTTATCACAGGAGCAGAAGGAGCTACAAAAGGAAAAAAGAGGGCTGGGGATTTAGCTCAGCAGCACAGTGCCTGCCTGGCTGGTGCAAGGTCCTGAGTTCAATCCTGAGTACAAAAAAAGAAAAAAGAGAACACAAAAGGAGAAGGTTTAAGTTAAGTGTAGGATGAGTATGGCCCCTTTTATAGAATCACTGGTCCCCCAAAGCATCCGTGGCCTTTGGGGATGGAAGAGGGAACTTGGAAGAGGGAATGGAAGCCTCTCACCCATGAGCCTATAAGAATGACCAGTGTTCCCATTCCTACTTGGATAAATGGAGATAAGCTTAGGAAGCAAGAGTCGGTGACTGGGTCTCAGGCTGGGGTACTGTTTGTAGGTCCTGCACCAGGTCATGGGTTTCTGGCCCTTCTGGGGCATTTGAAGACACAGGACAGCCAAGCTCACAGTTCTGCTGCCCCCAGCTCTGGAGTAAACAGAGGAACAACATCCTTAAGCAGGATTGCTCTGCCTTTACTAGGGGGCATCATTACAATGAGAGTGGGTTAGGGTGGCCAAATTATGCTTTCTAGAGCCATCTTCTCTAAGGTCTATCTACTAAATTAACTCCTCTTCTCTGTGG
This sequence comes from Heterocephalus glaber, assembly GCF_000247695.1. The sequence goes on from NW_004624768.1 coordinate 18,548,076, forward strand.
GTTCATACTTCCACCTCTTCCACTCCCACAGAGTCTCACACACAACCTGGAAGAAAAGCAAGCCCTATTCTTTCTCTGTCCTTCTCCCAAAGAGCCCTTCCCTTCATCCCAGGATTTTAAGAGCATCCTTAGTTTCAAAATGAAACTGATCAATCCAGGTAAGAGCATAGCTAAACTTAAAGGAATTTCCTTGGCTATAGCTCATCTTTTCCTTTCTGGCCAGGGGCTAGAGGTCCATGCCATGACAGAGGTGAGAAGGAAGACACCCAAAGGACCAGGGTGTCCAGAAGATGACCTCTCTGCACTGCCAAAGAAGCCCCTCTAAGAGCTGTAGGTAAGAGGAGGGAGGGTTCGGGGAGCTTCCTGCCACTCAGGAGGCACTCGATGCATATGGGATGGGAAGGTCTGTATGGGAGCTGGGCACAGGATGGTAAAGAAGACTGTCAATGCTGATCAATGATCTGGGCCATGGTGCCTTTCCTTCCAAATGACCAGGCTTGATTATTGGACAGCACCATCCCCAGATGGGGGAAAGGATTATTCAGTATACTCCATAGCCCAGTGAAATCTTCCCATGACCTAGTGATTCTAAGATTGGTTTCTAAGACTCATGGTTAAAGATGTTTAATACCATCTGATTTATAATGGCTAAAATTCTAGAAACATCTTAGTGTCCAAAAATTGAGAATTAAATAAAAACATTAAGGTAGGTAGTCATTAAAATGATGTTGTGGATAAATTTATCAGTGAAAGTAAATACTCAACATAATTATTTTGTTAAAAAAGCAGATTATAGAACAATGATTTCATCTTTTAGAAAAACTCTAAAATAACATACATACCATTGTTCATAATTGTGTCATTGGGTGTTGATGAAAAAGAGAAGATGAGTAGTCAAAATTCTAGTATTATCTTTAAATATTGCAACAATATTATAAAAAGCTACTTGGGACTGTGTTATATGCTGTATGTACATTATCTTATTTAATTCTCATGTATCCTCGTAAGCATTATGATGTCCATGTACAGATGAAGAAACCAATACCCAGAGAGGTTAGGTAAATTGCCCAGGATCACATGGCCAGGAAGTAACATAGCTGGGATTCTTACTGGCTCAAAAGAATTCCAATGCCTGTCTCTCAGCTACCATGCTAAAAACAGTGACCCAGGAGGAACATAAATACAACATCCAAGGAAATTAAATTTGGGCTTCTTGCTTGATGTAAACTAGGTAGGAAGGCAGGTGTTTTAAAAATTAGGCAGACTATGAACAGAAGATACTTCAAGGCTCCCTAGAGCCTGATGTTCGTGCCCTGGACACTAAAAGTAGGCATTCACCCTGGGAGGGCAGCCTCTGCTTTCACACATACAAGCCATAAAGACAAAAAACAGAAAGTTGGGGGGAAACAATATTTGTTTCTAAATCCTTATAATTTTTTTAGACATCAAAGTTTCTCTCTCAAAGCTTAGGGAGTTGTTAGGGTTTTCTACAACAAGATCTTGTCATATCATGACTACAAAACAGGATAATTTTACTTTTTCCTTTCCAATTTGGATGACTATTTATCTTTCTTTCTGAATTCCTCTGGCTAGAACTTCTAGTACTAGGAAGAATAGAGGTATTGAGGAGAAAGAAAATGGTGGAGTAGTAACTGGTAGCAAAATTCAGCCTCTCTGAGATCCAGAGTCCAGACAATTGAAAATAACAACTTGTTGAAGAAAAAAGAGAAGCAGATCAACAGGAATCAGGAAGGAACTGACAGGAAAAATCATAAGCTACAAAGAAGTTGGTAAGGTGTTCCATAATGCACAGAAAGGAATAAAACAACTTAGACTCTTTCCCCAGCTCTTGTGGCTCATGGGGAGGAGAACCCAGCTCCTCAGAGGCAAGGTAAGCACCCAGGGCCAGGAGATCCAGGGAGAAGTAGCAGTAGAACCCCCAGCCTTTGTGAACTGCAAAATAGTGCTGGGTCTTGCTCCAAGTGGACTCCTTCCACACAGTGAGGAACAGCCAGAGAGGATTCAAGCACAGGCACTGACCATATCGCCAGAGAGTGCTTTGTCAGGCACCATTTCAGGAAGGCATTGATTATCTAAACCTGGGACTCAGAACAATTGAAAAACAACTTCACTTCAGGGCTCCAAGTGACTGGGGACTCACAGTGACTGGGTGAGAGACAGTCATGTGTGCAGCTGAGGACAGGGAGCAGGTTAGAAAGAAATTCCCTGAGAATTTTGAACTCAGGCTGGAAGGAAACAGTCCCCAACCCCTGTGGTGAGAAGCCAGGCCCAGCTTGAGTGGTGCTCAGAAACAGCCAGGTCCAAAAGGGTCTGCTGACATTAAGTACTTAAACCCTTACCTGTTGCCTTCATCCACCACAGATCTGAGGTCTGACTGTCTTCCCGATGCATGTCTCAGCCTGGGGTAAACAGAGGGGCCTCTGGAAGAGGGGGCATAGCTTACAAACCCACAAGCCGTAAGGCTGGGACAGTGATGGTAAGTCTTTTAAAGATGAATGCCACACTCAAACTTAAGCCCACTTATTTATGACAAAGTGCCAACACTGCAATTAAACCCGAATACTGAGGTTTTAGTTTAGAAAAAACAACTGATACATTAACATCTTTTGTTTTAAAAGAAAAACACAATAACGTGTGTGCCACAAGATTGCCACCACTGGGATAAGCAGAGAAAATCAAGATTAGCTAAAATCCAAAACTGTAGATCCTAGAAGGAAACTACTCTTTCAAAAATACAGAGAAAAATTTTTTTCTGCTTTTGAACTTACTTTTTATTTCTTAGTTCTTACTCATTTTCCCCCTTTTTTCTATTTTTATTCTCCACATTATTTTTCTGTTTTTATCTTCTGTTTCTCATTTTTTCTGTTAACTTTGTTTACTTCTGTAAGTATTCTTCTACTCCATTATAGGATTCTTTTTCACTTTTCTCTCATCTTTAGTTGCTTAATTTATAAAATTTTTCTTACTGCATTCTCCCATTTCTAACCTCCTATATTTTCAATAATATAACCATTAAGCTTTATTAATCTTTAAATAGTTAACTCTATGTTCTATTGTTCAATTCTTTCCTATCATTAGTGGAGACATAGTTATTGCATTTAGTAAATATTTGCTGTATGTCAATATTTAGTTTGTCTTAGGGTTTATACCATAATAGTAGATTTGCTTTCTAAGGGTAAGGGTGATACCTTATTGCTTCTTATGGTATGTCAATGTCCAGTTTGTCTTGGATGATATTATTGTTGCTGATTTAACTGATATTGCCAGGGTTGCATATTGTTGTTTTTCTCTGTATGCCAATACCTGTATTACCTTTGTGACATTAATACTACTGCAGTCCATTCCCCCAAAACTGAATGCTGAACCAATTACAATGCATTCCCGCCCCTTCCAATATTAACAGAGGTGATCAGATCTTGGGATAGAGGCAAAGAACTACAGTTAGTCTGCTTTACAGACTAAGGAGAGCTCCATATTGGCAGCAAAGTCTTTCCACTACAAGTGACCCCCTACCTAAGCACAAAACAACAAACAAAAAAACATGAGAAAGGCAAGGCAAAAAAAAATGGCTCCCAAAACTCCAGAGCTGATCCATGGGACTTTGAAAGCAAAAGCCACACACCTGAATTATTTGAAATGATAACAAAGGAGATTAAAAATCAGATCAAATAGGTGCTCAGTGGACTCACAGAAAATATAACTAATCAGATAAGACAGGTGATAAAACAATCAGGGAATTTAAGAAGGCACTCATAAAAAGCTAGCTGAGCTACACAAAATGTTACAAAACATGAATGACCGGTCTAGCAAAGAACTAGAGACCATGAAAAGATTTCAAACAGAAATCCAACAGATTAAAAGTTATACTGAAAATATGGGCAGCAGAAGTGACCAAAAGTGACCAATGTGAGGACAGATTATCAGATATAGAAGATAGGGATGCTTTCAAGATCAGTTACTCAGATACCTTACAAAAACAAGAGAATATGAAAAATGGATTCAGTATCTTCTAGAGACTACAAAGAAGACTAATTTAATTGGAATAAGTGAAAAATCAAAGAGCAGCACAAAGAGTATAAAAAACTTGTTTACAGAAATAATAGCAGAAAACTTTCTAAATATGGGAAAGAAATAAATATATAAGATATTATATCTTATCACATAGATAAGTGATGCAGGAGAAGCTGTTAAGGATAAAGCTATTAGAGGAAAGGAACAGCTCATTTATAATGGTAAACTTATTAGAATTACAGTAGACTTCTCAACACAAACCTTAAAGGACAAGAGAGCTTAGAGTAAAGTATTCTAAGTCCTAAAAGATAACAACTTCAAATCCAGACGTACCCAATTATATGCTGCAAGACTTTCTTTCCAAATTGGAGAAATAAAGTATTTCCATGACAAAGAGCATCTCATGAAATTCATGATCACCAAACACCATTACAAAAATTCCTCAAGGATACCCTAGAAAGAGACAAGGATGCCAATAATGTCAAAAATCTCATAGAATTAATACCTAGGCAGGGTGAACAGTTGAGCAGAGGGATGGGGTGGGAGATGAAGAAATAAGTAACAGGGAAATAAGGCAATAACAGGAATAAGTCAATATTTTTTACTAATAACAATGTGAATGGTCTCAGTTTCTCAGTCAAAAGACACAGATTGGCAGAAGGGGTCAATAAACAAAACCCAAGATATGCAGTATACAAGAAACACATTTAATCCAAAAAGAAATATACAGACTTAAAATCAAAGAATGGAAAACAGTACTGCATGCAAAGGGAACACAGGAAAACAAGGCAACAAAATGAGTAGCTATCCTAATTTCAGATAAAGTAGATTTCAAGCCAAACTCATCAGAAGATGCAAAGGCCACTACATTTTGGTTAACAGAACAATTCAACATGAATAGATAACAATTATAAATATATTTTCACTAACCACTGGCTTGCCTAACTTCATAAACAATACTGGACATAAAAAATCAGGTAAAAAACAACACAATGATAATAGGGGACCTCAATACTGTCACAAATAGATCAACTGGACAAAAAAAAATCAATAAAGAAATATCAGAGTCAAACCAGATCTTTCAACAAATGGACTTAATAGAAATCTACAGAGTGTTCAATCCAACAGCAACAGAATACACATGAAGCGTCTTCTCAGAAGCACATGAAACTTCCTCCAAAATAGACGACATGCTAGACCATAAAGCATGCTTAAGTAAATACAAAAGAATCAAAATTATCCCATGCATATTATCAGATCATAGTGCAGTGAAACTAGAAATCAGTGGCAAAAGAAACCATAGAAATTATGTATACAAGTGGGAATTATACAATGCCCTCTTGAGGAAGCTTCTGGGTTGATGTGCCACCACTCCCAGTGTAGAGTAGGAGTCTTCTCGGACAATGTACCACCACTCCCAGCACAGAGGAGGTGGCTTCCAGGTTGACGTGCCACAGCTCCCAGTGCAGAGGAGGAGGCTTCTGGGCCAACGTACTACCACTCCCAGCACAGAAGAGGTGACCAGTGCGGGCGCCAGCAACTCCCCCCCAACCCCGTCAAAATGAAAAGACACATAAACAAGCCTCAAAACCAGACTTCCAGATCACCTACATCAGCCCCAAAGGGAAAGGAGATGGAACACTCTGATACTCAACAACCTGGACTTCCTGAACTAGAAACAAAAGAGGATCTGGAAAAAATGAAATCAGAAATAATTTCTCAGATAACAGCAGAGATTGTGCCCATAGTGCAAGACATGATTAATAAAT
>NW_004624768.1:18565991-18576869 GCF_000247695.1 Heterocephalus glaber
CAGGGGAATGGGGAAAAAATAAGAACCAAGATACATCATGTAAAGGTACAAATTCCCAATGCTGAATGTCATCATATTGCATGCCTAAAATGTACCAATAAACTTAATGAAAAAAAAAGGAATAGAAGAATAAAATGGAAACAAAGCTTTTGTAAATAAGGAGGAGAAGAGGGATTGAAGGGAGGGGAGGGGAATAGGAAAAAAAGAAGAAACAAAATGTATCAGGTACAGGTACAAATTTCCTATGATGAATGTTATCATTATGTATATCTAAAATGTACCAATAAAATTAAAAAGAAATAGATGGAGGAAGCTGGAAGCTTTCTCTCTAAAATTAGGAACAAGACAAGGATGTCCACTGTCACCACTACTGTTCAATATAGTTCTCAAAACATTAGTTAGAGCAATTAGGCAAGAGAGAGAAGTAAAAGAGATATATATAGGAAAGGAAGATATCAATATCATTATTTGCAGGTGACATGATCTTCTAAATGGAAGATCCAAAAATTCTACCAAAAGGCTCCTAGAATTAATAACAAATTCAGTAGCATAGCAGGATACAAAGTCAACACACAAAAAATCAATAGCATTCCTGTACACTAATAATAAATTCACTGAGAAAGAAATTAGGGAAAAATGCCTTTCACAATAGTATAAAAAATAAATACCTAGGAATTAACCTAACCAAGTAAGTGAAAGACTACTAACATGAAAACTACAGTACTCTTGGGCCAGGGATTTAGCTCAGTGGTTTTGCTACCTGCTGCTTAGTGGTTTTGCCACCTGCTGCGTAAGCACAAGGACCCGAGTTCAATCCCCGGTACCAAAAACAAACAAACAAACAAACAAGCAAAAACTACAGTACTCTGAAAAAGGAGATCAAAGAGATCAGAAAATAAAAATACATCCCCCGTTTCTAGATAGGCAGAACCAATATAGTCAAATGGCCACATTTTCTAAACCGATAAACAGATTTAATGCAATCCCAATCAAAATATCAGTAGTATTCCTCACAGAAGTACAGAAAACAATCCTAAAATTCGTATGGGACCAGAAGAGACCTAGTATAGCAAAAGCAATGCTGGGCAACATGAGCAAAGCAAGAAGAATCAGAATTCCAGACTACAGGTTATGCTACAAAGCTATAGTGATAAAAACAGCATGGTATTGGCAAAAAGCAGACATGTGCATCAATGGAACAGAATAGAGAACACAGAAACAACTCCAAGCACATTCAGCTGCCTGATCTTTGACAAAGGGGCCAAAAATTTATGCTGGAGGAAAGACAGCCCCTTTACCAAATGGTGGTGGGATAACTGGTTATCCACATGCAAAAGATTGAATCTAGACCCATATCTCTGGACTAAACTAAAATCAAAATGGATCAAAATCTGTATATTATTCTTTAATATTATTATTATTATTATTATTAGGTATTGGGGATCGAATTCAGGTTCTGCGCTTGCAAGGCAGGTGGCAGAAATGCTGAGCTATATCCCTGGCCCCAAAATCTATACATTAAAACAGAAACAATCTTATGAAAGATTAAATAGGCAAAACACTTGAAGACATAGGCATGGGCAAGGACTTTCTGAACAGTACCCTGATTGCACAAGAAATAATACACAGAATCAACAAATGGGATCATATCATATTAAAAAGCTCTGGACAGTGAAGGAAACAACCAACAGAGTGAAGAGATAACTTATAGAATGGAATAAAAATTTGCCAGATATTCCTCGGGCAGAGGAATAATATCTAGGATATATAAAGAACTCCAAAAATATTTAGATCCCCCAACACAAAAGACCCAACCAGAAAATGGCCGTCTGAAATGAACACACATGTTTCAGAAGAAGAAATAGAAATGGACAATCAATCAATCAATCAATCAATGCTCAACATCTCTGGCCATTAGAGAAATACAAATTAAAACAACATTGAGATTCCCTCTTACCCCAGAATGAATGGCTACCATCAAAAAATAACAAATGCTGGTGAGGTCGTGGGGGAAAAGCAACTATTTTTCTGTAAACTAGTACAACCACTATAAAAATTGGTGTGGAGATTTCTCAAAAAACTAAAACAAGAAATTCCATTTGATCCAGCTATTCTCCTCCTGTTTATCTTCCCCCACAGAGTTAAAGGTATAACATGACAGTGAAACATGGACATCCACATTTACAGCAGCACAATTCATAACAGCTAAATCTTGGAAACAGCCTATATGTCCATGAACAGATGAATGGATAAAGAAAATGTGGTATTTATACCCAGAAAGTACTACTCTGCCACAAAGAAGGATAAACTTTAGTCATTTGCAGGAAAATGGATGCACCTTGAGGTTGTAATGGTAAGTGAAATGAATTGGACCCACAAGCTTAAATATCACATGTTTTTCCTTATATGAGAAACCCAAAATATAAATAAAGAGCAAAATAAAAGGTAGATAATGGGAAAAAAAGAGTTGGAGGGAAAGGAAAGGAGAGCAGGGAAAATGCAGCCGGGAGGGAAGGGGACACAGAATTAAGATGTGTTATGTACATTTATCAACTCCTTTGGAGGAATATAATTATTATGTATTGCAAAAATGTACTAATAAAAATAAAACAAACATGAGGAAAAAGTGTTGAAAGTGAACATCCTTGGTTTGTTACATATTAGAGAAGAAAAGCTTTTAGTTTTCGTTGTTGAATGTGAACTGTGGATTTGTAATATATGACTTTTATTATATTAAGGTACATTCCTTTTTTATCTAATTTGTTGAGTTTGTTTTAATCATGAAAGGGTATCACATTTTGGGGGTTTTTTTGGTACCAGGGATCGAACTCAGGACCTTGTGTTTGTGAGGCAGGTGTGGTGCCACTGAGCTAAATCCCTGGCCTGGGTATCACATCTTATCAAAGCATTTTCTGCATCTACTGAGATGATCACATGATTTTTATACTTCATTCTGTTAATGTGATCTATCACATGTATTGATTTGCATACACTGAACTATCCTTGCATCTTAGAGATAAATCTCACTCAATCCATGGTATATTAAATGTGCTGCATGATTCAATTTCTTTTTTTTTTTTTTTTTGGTACCGGGGGGGATCGAACTTGGGTCCTTGCACTTGTGCAGCAGGCGGCGAAACCACTGAGCTAAATCCCCGGCCCTGGATGACTCAATTTCTTACAAGTTTGTTGATAATTTTTGCACTTATGTTCATCACCAACACTGCCCTGTAGTTTTCTTTCCTTGTCTTTGTTTTGTTTCAGTAAGAGGGTAATTCCTTTTTTTCTTTTCTCTTTCTTTCTCTCTCCCTTTCTTTCTTTCTCTTTCATTCTTTCTTCCTTCCTTCCTTCCTCTTCCTTTCTCCCTCCCTCCCTCCCCCTTCTCACTTTCTTTTCCTTCCTTCCTTCCCTTCTTTCTTTCTTTCTTTCTTTCTTTCTCTTTCTTTCTTTTCTTCCTTTCGTACTGGGATTTGAACCCAGGGCCTATAAACTGAGCTACATGCTAGCACCTTTAAAATTTTTGTTTTTAATGTTGATACAGGGTCTTCTTAAATTCCTAAATTGCCCAGGCTGGGTTGGAACTTGCTATCCTCTTACCTCACTCTCCCAGTGTGCTGGGATTACAGGTGTGTGCCACCACACTTGGCTCAATTCTCCTTTAAATATAGTAGAATTCTCCAAGTCATCTGATCCTGGGCTCTTTTTTTTTCCCCCCCAGGGAGGTTGTGATTACTGATCCAATCTCCTTACTTGTTATTGGTTTGTTCAGATTTTCTATTCTTCATGATTCAGTCTTGGAAGAGTATATGTTTCTAAGAATTAATTCATTTCTTCTAGGTTATCCAACTTGCTGGTGTATAAATGTTCATAATATTCTTTTATGATCCTTTGTATTTCTGTGCCATTAGTCATAATGTCTCCTCTTTCTTCCTTCCTTCCTTCCTTTCTTTCTTTCTTTCGTTCGTTCTTTCTTTCTTTTTTTGTGGTAACAGGGATCAAACTCAGGACCTTGCACTTGCGAGGCAGGCGCAGTACCACTGAACTAAATTCCCAGCCCTCCTCTTTTATTTCTAATTTTGTTTCCTCTATTTTTTTCTTGGCTTGGCTGATAGTTTGTCAGTTTTGTTTATTTTTTAACAAACTTTTATTTTGTTAATTTTCCTATTGTTTTTCTAGTCTATTTCATTTATTTCTGCACTTCTTAATTCCTGCTACACTTGGCTTAAACTGATTTTTCTTTTCTTAATTCTTTGAGGTTTAAAGTTAGGTTGATAATTTGAGATCCTTCTTCCTCAATGTAGGCATTAATCACTATAAATTTCTCTGGTGGAACTGCTTTTTTGTTTTTTTTAAGTTTTAGTGCTCTGCAGTTCTCTGCAATTTTATTTCCCTCCCCACCAAGTTTATTCAAACTATTCAATAGAAATCTTCCATGTCAGCCAAAAGATTTGTGATTCAAAGTGGAGTTGCTTTTACTGCATCCCATAAGTTTTGGTATGGTACGTTTAATCTTCATCTATCTTAAGATAAATTTTCTTTCTTTTTGGTTCTGAGAGTCTCATGGCTGCTAGACAGTGCGTACCACTTAGCCACACACTCAGCCCCTATTTCCCTTTTGATTTCTTCTTTGACTCATTGGTTTTTCAGGTATGTGTTAATTCCTATACATTTGTGAATTTTCAAATTTTCTTCCTGTTATTGATTTCTAGCTTCATACCACTGTGATCAGAAAAGACATTTTATAGGATTTCAGTCTTTTTAAATTGTTAATGCTTGTTTTATGCTAACTTATAATCTACCTTTGGTAATGTGACATTTATACTTGAGAAAATATGTATTGTGCTGTTGTTGGATAGACTGTTCTGTACATGCCTCTTAGGCCCATTCAAGATATAGTGTTATAATAGTACCAAAAAGAATAAAATAGAGGGGCCAGGGATTTAGCTCTGTGGTTCCACTGCCTACCTCACAAAAGCAAGGTCCCAAGTTCAATCCCCAGTACTAAAAAAAGAAAAGTAATAAAATAGATATAAGCTTAATTAAGAAGGTGAAAGACTGCACTGAAAACAAAACACACATGACAGAAATTAAAACAGACTCAAATAAATGGAAAGACATCCTATGTTCACATATTAGAAGAATATTCTTAAAATGTCCATATTACTCAAAACAATCTACAGATTCAATGCAATCCCTATCAAAATTCAATAGCATGTTTTATAGAAATAGAAAAAACAATCTAAAATTCATATACAATCACATAAGACCCTAGATAGCCAAAGCAGTCTTGAAAAAGATAAAGTTAGAGGTATCACACTTCCTGACATTAAAATATATGACAAAGGCACAGTCATTAAAACCATATGGTACTGGCATAAACATATTCTATTCAATAGAATAGACTACAGAGCCAAGAATAAAATCATATATATATGTCACTTGACTTTTTTAAAAGAGTTGTCAAGAACACACAAAGGAGAAAGAATAATCTCTTCAAAAAATGGTGTTGGGAAAACTGGATAAGCATGCAAAAGAATGAAATCTGATCCTACACCTTTCACAAAAATCAACTCAAAATGGACTAAATATTTGAACAAAAGACCTAAAATTGTAAAAACCTGGAGGAAAATACTGGGGAAAAGATTCTTGGCATTGGTTTTGAAATGATTTCTTGGATTTGACATGGAAAACACAGACAATAAAACAAAAAATATAGATAAGCAAGACTTCACTAAACTAAAAAGATTTTGCACAACAAAGAAGCAATCAACAGAGTTAAGAGACAACCTTTGAAGTTGGGGAAAACTATTTGCACATCTTATATTGATTAAGAGACTAATATCCAGCCAAACATGGTGGTGCACACCTGTAATCCCAGCACTCTGGGAGGCTCAGGCAGGAAGATCCCAAATTTGGGCTCAGCCTGGGCAATTTAGCTAGAGCCTGTCTCAAAATAAAATTGAAAAAGGGGAGTTTTGGGATGTAGCTGAACCTCCAGTACAAAACAAAAAAGCAAAACAAAACATTGCCCCCAATATAAGAGACTAATATCCAATATAAGAATCTCCTATAACTCAACAGTAAACAATAAAACCCCAAAATCCAAATAACTCCATTAAAAATGAGCAAAGGGGCCGGGGATTTAGCTCAGTGGTTTCACTGCCTGCTGTGCAAGCACAAGGACCCGAGTTCAATCCCCAGTACCAAAAAAAAAAAAAAAATGAGCAAAGAACCTGATTAGATCTTTATCCAAAGAAGACACACAAATAAATGGCCACCAAATATACGAGTGTGTGCTCAACATCACTAATCTTCAGAGAAATGGAAATCAAAACCACAATGAGGTATCATTTCATGCCTACTAGAATGGCTATTATCAAAAAGCAAAAGATAGTTGGGCATTGTGGTGCATGCCTGTAATCTCAGCACTCTGGGAGGCTGAGGCAGGAGGATTGCAAGTTCCAGTCCAACTTTGGCAACTTAATGAGAACCTGTCTCAAAATAAAAAGGGGCCTGGGGATGTAGCTTAGTGTGAAGGCCCTGGGTTCAATCCCCAATACTGGGTAGGTGGGGAGCAAAAGATAGTAAGTGTTGGCAAGGATGTAGATAATTGGAGCCCTTCTACACTGCTAGTGGGCATGTAAATTAGTGTAGCCACTATGGAAAACAATAAAAGTAAAACAGTAAAAGTAGAAGTACCATATGTTCCAGTAGTCCCATTCTAGGTATAAACCCCAAAGAATGTGAAATTGGGATCTGGAAGAGATACGTGCACTCCATGTTCACTGCAGAATTATTCACAATAGCCAAGATACAGAAACAACCTAAATATCTATGAACAGATGGATGAAGACAATGTACATATAATATTACTCAGTCTTAAAAAAAGAAGTCCTCAAATTTGTGACAACAGGGATAAATCTAGAGGACATTATGCTAAGTGAAACGAGCCAGTCCAAAAGGACAAATACTATATGATTCCACCTGTATGAGATACCGCAAATAGTCAAACTCAGAAGCTGAGAACAGAGTGGTAACTGTCAAGGGGCTGGGGTTGGGGAGAAATCAACAGGGAATTGTTGCTCAGTGAGTATAAAGATTCAGTTCTACAAGACGAGTAAGTTCTGGAGATGTACTGCACCACACAGTAAGATATGTTATGAGGACGGATAGATCTGGTGTTCAGTGTGTACACACACACACACACACACACACACACACACACACACACACACACACACACACACAGGCTCCTGGAGACCTGAGCTTGCTGTGAAGGTAGCCCATAGGTGGGATACGCACCAGGAATGGTGTTCATGGAACCCATCAGCTGTTCCACATCAGAGAAGTCCAAGGTCTGGTCTTCAAAGTGAGGCTGTGCAGAGATTTCCACATCTGTTTTTGTTTTCAGGAATTTTCCGAGCCTGTTTGTATACAAAGACACAGTGGCATGAACATGGGGTGTGCTTCCTAGGGTATCTCTGGGTGCTGTGTCACTGGTAGCGAATGAAGAGCCCTCTTTGCTTAGCTTTTCCATCCTAACACGCTGCTGGCTGTCTTCTACCTAGGAGGTCACCAGTGGGGGTGTGTGGAACTGGTTTGTGCCTTCAAAGGGGAGGAAAAAGGGAAAGGTTGTGTCAGAGGGTGGCTGGGAGGATGACCACTCCCCACCTGTGGAGGATTCCTCTGTGGCTAACCTGGAAACTCTCTCACCCACAGCACCCCAGGCCCTAAGATGTACAGAGGGCTCAGACAGGGTCCTGGAGTGCCCTCAAGGTGCTTCTCTCCGGGCTCCGAGTCTTCTCCTGGCAATCGAAAGGTTTCTAAGTGACAAAGCAAGGATCTGAAACCAGGTCGACTTTTGCCAAAATCCATGTGTTTAACCCCTGGAGCACTAAGTTTCAACGTTCACGTTGCTTTGTACACATTGTCTTACTAGCTTCTCACAAAACTGACCTTGTGTGTAAACAGGGAATGTGGGTCCTTAGGTTGAATCCACCCAGGGCACAGGGGTAGCAGGGTAGGAACTTCTATCTGTCTGCCTCTAAACTATGCATGCTTTCTCCAGCTCCATGGCCCTAGAACAGCTGCGGGTATTGGGGAGCTTTCTAGATCCCTGCTTCTCCTGGTAAAAAGAAAGGCTTGTGGAGACCTGGCCACAGGTTTGCTGACTGGGTTCCCTTTTGGCCCTGAGACTCCTGAGATTCAATTCTAGAGGTTCCTTGTGACCCTACACCACCATTCTGCAGCCAGTGCTATTTTACATAGAAGATGAGACCCAGAAGCTGAAACCAGAAGCATAGACCCCAGCACAACTGAGTCCAGAGGTAGAAGGAACAGAGTAGGAAATACATGTCAGAGTAGAAGCTTTACCTGTCAGTCATGGCCACTGCATCCTACAAAGGAAGAGAAAAGGAAAACTGTTGACTCTGGAAATAAATCTTGTATGTAAACATACAATGGAAAGTAGGAAAAGGAAAAAAATCAGCTGTATCCACATCCTCAAATGTGTCTGTGCATTCCTTTCACACTATGGCTTTTCCCATTTACAGAAGTGAGCATTTCCCATGTCATAGACCATCTGTGGACCCCTGATTTGAGAGACTACAAGCAGTTCATTGAATGGAAAGTCCACTGTTCACTTCACTGTTCCTCTACTGTTGGGCATTTTGGTTGTTTCCAATTTTTGCCATCATAAACAATGGTGAGAAGAATACCTTCACAGTGTCACCCCCCTTCCTATTCTGGATTGTGTCTCTAAGACACAGTGGCATTGTGGGAACCCTGGTGCAAGAGGCCTAAGTGTGGATGTCTCTCACGGTGCCTGCAGATTGCTGTCTGGTTTAGTCACCATCTCTTCCCCAAGTGTGGGAGGAAGGCAATGCGGTTGGGCTTTGAGGAGCCGCTGTTGGCCCAGACAATCTGAGGGGCACACTTGGCAGCCTGGAAGCTTCTGGAGTTGGAAGCTCCTCCTCCACGTTCTGGACACCACACCTGCCCCATAGTCCTTATGGAGGAAGGGGTCTCCAGCTCTGACTGAGATTGAAATTCTCACAGCCCAGTTACACGGGGCTTGGGTCAGATTTGACTTGAAGAAATTAAGAAATGAATTTTTTGGGGTGCATGTCTAAGTTTATGCAGTAAGATTTATAATTCCTGCCCCTGTAACTGTGAAATTTTAGTTTAGTGGGGTTTTTTTGTTTGTTTGTTTTTTAGCTTGGACAACTTTCTCCTCAGAGCAATAAGAGGCTATCCGAGTGGCCAAAAAAACTCTCAGGGCACTGTCTGTACTCAGCTCCAAGACAATGTGACAGATTTCTGAGTCGCCAGGAAAGAGGTGCTGCATCAGTTGGGGTGGTAGGAAAGGGTCAGTGGTGCAGGAGCCTGGCCACTCATGACAAAGCTCTGTAGAATGACGGGGCCACGACCTCCCTATTGTGAATGTTTGGAGGCCTCAAGCGAACACTCTAAAGCTCAATTCCAACACCCCAGGGGGAAAGAGGACAACCTGACCTTCCCTAGCCATAACTGTTATTTTGGTTCATGATTTCATTTTTGTTCTTTACGTTTCATTTTGTCTCATTACTGACCTTTAAGAAATCAACCTTCTCCTCATGACATATCTCCTCTATGGTTTCCATCAGTTCTTTGCAGGTATTGAGGTTTTCCCCACAACTGACCAGTTGTCCATACAGGGCCTCCAGCTTCTCTTTCTTTTTCTCTCCTAGAGCTTGTATTTTTTCTTCATACTTTTGGGCAAGTGTTTCCAAGATCTCATTGTAATGTGACTCAAAGTTTTGTTCTTGTCTTCCAAAATTCTCCTGCAAGACAGTTGACCTCAGTCATCATTTCAGTGCATGTGATGTGGGACTAGAATCACTAGAGACATGAACACATTATCTCCCCAGAGGTGTTTCAGCCCCTTCACATTGTCCTTTCTCTCCCAGGATGCCAGCATGAATGGTGAGGGAGCCAGGACAGAGGAGTCTCCATCCCAGATCCTCAGAAATGATCTTAGCAAAAATCACAGCTATATTTCCTAGCAGCATTTTGCAAGCCTCTCCCAGTTTTAGCTACCTCCCATCATCACCATGACAATCAGTCAAGGAGCTCGTCAATGATAAATCAGACTGTCATGGGAACCTTCCATTTTAAGGTGGAAATGTTTGCCCGGAAAGGTTCCCACATATCATTCCCTTCTGAGTTCACAACTTCTTACAGTGCTCCTCTTATGATACCTGAATCATGGAAAAACCAGACTGCATCAACTAGGGTCATACCAACTAGGGGAAGATGAGGGCAATTCATGTTGGAGCCAGGTGGCAGTGCCTAATAATGAGAAAATGCAAGGAGCAAGCAGGTAGGTGCTTCATTTGGTACTAGTGTTTAATCTAGGATAATGACATGAGGAATATTAAGTAGAGCATGGTGATTCCTGCTCTTCACTATTTATATTAGAAGCCCAGGGGAATTCTGTAGGTTTTGACAGAGTCATCTTCATCAGATGATAAGGACAGTTCCAAAGGAGAGGCTCTTAGCCATTGTTCAGAGCCATAATTAAGCACCTAGTGTATGCATAAGAAGTACTCAGAATGGTAAGAAGGGAAAGCAATAGATGATTCTCCAGTGCACAGCATAAAATGTTGGCCTCAGTCTTTACTGAGGATGAAGGTACTTTGATCTAAGAGTAAGCTGGGCCAGGCAGAGTGGCGCACCCCTGTAATCCCAGTACTTTGGGAGGCTGACGCAGGAGGATCACAGGTTGGAGCACAGTCTGAGCAACTTAGTGACTTAGCAAGACCCTGTCTCAAAATAAAAAAGAGCTGGGGGTGTAGCTTAGTGCAAAGGCCTTGGGTTCAATCCCCAGTGCAAGAAAGG
>NW_004624768.1:18588131-18614450 GCF_000247695.1 Heterocephalus glaber
ACCAAGATGCATTATATAAAGGTACAATTCCCAATGAGAAATGTAATTGTGTTATATACCTACAATGTACCAATAAAAGAATTTAAGAAAAAAAGTGTATGAATTCATTGAAAAGTTATGATCTCAAAAGATGAATGTACAAGGACAGTTCACAAGACAATTACTTTTTCATGATATTAGTTGTGGAAAGTATTTGGAAAACTATTCATACTTATGAGTAAAAGAACAAATAAATGAGATACCATTTTGCCTTTGCAGTTCGGAAATATTTTAGAAAATAAAAACGATAGCCAGGGTGGAGGTATAGCTCAGTGACACAGTGTGTGCTCAGCATGTTCAAAGACATCTGTTCATCAAAAAAGTAAGTACAGTGGACCCTTGACTTACGAACTCAATTCATTCCTGAGGGCTGATTGTAACTTACGTTGGTCAACTGAAGGCTCAGGCTCCTCTACACAGTCTTCAAAGTCTCTCCTGTACACAGGCAGATCTCAGTGCCTTAGAGAGACACTAGCCCAGGATTTCTCAGCCCCACACAGGAAAGGATGCTGTAATGTTCCTTCCAGAACTCTTTAAGGGTAAAACCTGTATCTGAGACCATCTGGAAGCACAAGTGGCTGGGATTCGGGTTATAACTCTAGACTTTGTTCATAAATGAAAACTAAAATTCTAATCGTGACCCAAGTTGTTCATATGTCAGGCTGGTCGTAACTCGAGGGTTACTATAAAATAATAAAATAAAATGACACCCAAAGCTGGCCAAGGGCACAGTTATGTGATACTCTGATACACTGCTGGTTGGGATGTAAACCAGTTCCACCCTTCTGGAAAGCAAATTTGGCAACATTGACTAGGACCCTTAAAAAGACTCCTATTCCTTAACCCAGTAATCATCTTTTGCAACCTTGAAGGAAAATCCCAAATATAGGGAAAAATTATGTCTCTATGAAGTTTCCACTGCAACATTTCTTATATTAGCAAAAAGATTTTTTTCAAAAGGCTTAATGATTAGGAGAATAGTTGAATCAACTGGAATAAGTACATTGTATAGAGTATAAAACAACCTTTAAAGTATCTATAGAGAAGATATGAGAATTTGAGAAAAGACTATATAGGATTCTGAAGATAAATAGAATTTTTATCTTATGTAAAATATGATGTGCACTATTTTTATGTAAAATCTAAAAAGAAATAATAGCAGTAGTAGTAGTAAATACAATGATAGTCATAGTAGCTATAATGAATTGAATGCTTACTGTATGCTCTTTCTATGCAAATATATAATAACCTCACATACATCTTATATGGGAAATATTGTCATTATATCCCTTTTGCAGGTGAACAAACTGTGGCTCACAGCGAGTTTCTCATCCAAGGTCACACTGTTGTTAAGTTGGTGAACTGGGATTTGAGCCTTAGTCTATGTGGCAGCCAACTGATTGAGACTTGATGGCATCCAACTACAAGGAACATGATGGACTGGATATATCAGGTGCCTTCTAAACTCTATTACCACATTGCATGAGGATACATTTCCCACTGACATGTGCCATCCAGCAACAAAGTCTATACTTCAATGGTTTTTATTCTATTCACATATATGTACAGTGATCATCACAGTCAATTTTAGAACATTTTCATTACCTCAAAAAGAAGCCCTTTAGCTATCACTGCCCACATTACCCTTTTCCCCCAGCTCTAAGCAACCAAGAATCTACTTTCTATAATCTATTTTCTTGTTTGTGTATTTCATATAAATGGGATCACATAATATAGGGTCTCTTGTGACCGGCATCTTTAATTTAGCATAATGTTTTCAAGGCCCATGAATTTAGCGCATGTTAATACTTCCATTTTGGGGCTAGAAAATGTTTATGGATATACAGCATCATATTCTGTTTATCTAGCGATTAGTTGCTTTGGGTTGTTTCCCATTTCATTTGGGTGTTTCCATCTTCTGTCTATTATAATGATGCTGAAACTTTTATGTGCAAGTTTTTTATGGATATATGCTTTCATCTCTCCTGGAGATATAGATAGATAGACACATATACAGATACAGATACAGACACAGACATAGACACAGACACAGATACAGAGACACAGACATAGACACAGACACAGATACAGACACAGACACAGACACAGATACAGATATAGATATAGATATATAGATATATATTTTCCCCTAAGAGTGGGATTATTGGGTCAATGGTGACTTTATATTCACTTTCTGAAGAATTGCCAAGCAATTTTTCAAAGTTACTGCAACACTGCATGTTCTGACTTGTCTATATCCTTGTCAGCACTTGCTATTATCTGACTTTTTGATCACATTCATCCTGGTAGGTATTAAGTGGTATCTCATTGTGGTTTTGATCTACATTTCATTGATAAATGATGATGTCAAGTATCTTTTATGTATTTATTGACCATTTTTATATCTTCTTTGGAGAAATGTGTATATAATGTTTTGTTTTTGTTTTTGTTACCGGGGCTCAAACTCGGGTCCTTGTGCTTGTGAGGCAGGCAACAGTACCACTGAGCTAAATCCCTGGCCCTATAATATTTTGTCTACTTTTAAAATTGTGCTATTTCCTGTTTATAGTTGAGTTGTAAGAGCTTTTCATATATTCTGAACACTAGTGCTTCTAGATACAAGGGTTACAAATATTTTCACCTCATTCTGGAGGTTGCCTTTTCATTTTCCTCATTGCGTCCCTTGAAGCACAAGTGATTTTAATTTTGGTGAAATCCAATTTATCTAGTTTTTCCTTTTTGTCCTTATACTTCTGGTGCCATATTTAAGAATTTATTGTTAAATGTGTGGTTAAAAAAATCTTGCATTCCTAGATAAGTCCACCTGGTCATGATGTTAACATTTTTAGAATAGGTTTTTTTCCCCCTGTGATTCTTCTCTGGTGTTGGTATTGGGGTAACATGGCTCATAGAATGAGTTGGGAAATGTTTTTCCTCTTCCATTTCTTGGAAGAGTTTGTAAAGACTGGCATGAATTTTTCTTTAAATATTTGGTAGAATTTACTATTGAAGCTATACAGTCCTGGGCTTTTCTCTGTGGGTAGTTTTTTCTATCCTTTCTATCTATTTGTGTCTCCTGCATACAGCATAAAGTTGGCTATCTCAGTTATTTTTTTATGTATTCATTATGTCAAGCTTTTTAAGACTTTCCAAGTCTTTGCATTATTTTCTATGCAACAAAATTACATTTCCTATGAAATAATATACCAAAACCCCAAAGTTTTTAGAATTAATTTATTTCTCAATCCTCAGTTTTTTAGTAGGATAGTAAACTGAAGGTTAGAATCTTGCCATCTAAAGTCTGCTGAGAATTAAAGATGTAACAGTGGAGGAAGACAATTTACCATAGAGAAGTATTAAGCTACAAGTATTAAGGACAGTAACTATGATGTCAGAGAATTCTAAAGGATACCTTGAGGCTGCAAGAAAGATCCTCACAAAGGACCCACTTGAGGATCTTTCACACAGCCTGGGGGAAAGGTCCTCAGCTCTCATTGAAGAGGTTGTGACTGCAACCCCAAAGCAGGGCAAACAGAGTTTCCATGGCTAGAGCTGGTTCACAGTTTCTGGACAAGGATGAAAACTAGAGAGAGACACAGGTGAACCAAGGCTAGGTGGCAGGTGAGCAAAGGGAGATGGAAGCATTGCTGCACATAAGATGTGCTGGGAGGACCAGAGGACAATGCTCACCGGACCCTGAGCTATTATCACCCTGTTCTAAATTCTTGACTCTCATATACCATGCAAGATGATAAATATTATTTTTTAAGCGAGTAGGTTTTGGAAACATTTGTTATAACATACATTATCCCACCCTAAAAGTAACCTTCTGTTCATCTGGCTTTCCCCTCTTGTACCACTTTCTCTCCTTTGTTCATCTTCAAGCTCCTTCAAAGGGTAGCATTTAGACTGTGTGCTATGTACAAGAGACTCTCCAAGGGCCTCATGGATGTGGACAGTTTTAAGAGCTATCAGTTTCCTGATACTCAACCTCACCTTTAATCTTTCCCAGAGCTTCTCTGCCTAGGAATGAACCAGCATTTGAAGCTCCACGCAGATTTTCTTTCCACAATTACTCTTCTTGTATTACAAAAGTACAATCACTTTCCTCGCTGGTCCTGGATATTACACTGCACTGTAAGAGTTCATCGTGGGGAATTTAAGAGACCTCCAGGCTGACTAAAGGAAAGGGCAATTTGAAGGGTTGGTAACAACACTGAGAAAGTGAGTGACATTAATGATGGGGTAAGAAAAAAGGTTTTTCAAGTTAAGTGGTTTCTAGTTCTTTGCTTCCAAGAAAAATGAAAAAGGACCTAGTCAAGTTGTCAGCTGATATAGTATTAAAATAATTTTTCATGATAGATCACTGTATAATTTTGGCATCCATTTCAGAAAGAGTTCAAAGGATTGAGTGACAGTGCTCTATAAACTGCTTTCATTTCCTTCTACTTATGTAGGTGAATGAGATCACTTGGGCTTCAACTACAAAGTGAAAGCCAGCAAGACAATTCACTCTAAATCCCACTGTATTCTAGAACATGTAATTTTCATCCATGGATACACGAGTTTAAAAAAGAAAATCCCCATCCACCTCATTAGGAGATGTGTTTTCATTTTGTTTTTAAAATAATTATCAGCTGGGTGTGCTGGTGCATACCTGTAATCCCAACTCCTGGTGAGGCAGGAGGGTTGCCAGGAGTTCAATGCCAGCCTGGTCTATGTAGTGAGTTCAAGGTCCTGAACTATATGGTGAGACCCTGCTTCAAAAAAATTTATTAAAATTTGTAATGTATGTATGCTGTTTTTACTGACATAGGACTAAAATTATATTGGTAACTTAATTTGGAAAGAAAAAGCATACTATTTAGAGACTTAAGGATTCAGGAAAATAAGAAATTTAAATCTCAAGTAATATATGAATATTTTTGCAGAGAAGTATCATAGATGATCAACAAATGACTTTCCCAATTTAGAAAAAATCATTGTTAGGACAAAATTCTGCTGAGAAGTAAAATGGAAAAACAAGTTCAAGGAGAAAAAAAATGAGTAATGTAAATTTTCTAGTATTATATGAGTTTGTTTTTACTTTTTTTTTTTTTTGGTACCAGGGATCGAACTCGGGATCTTGTGCTTGTGAGGCAGGTGGCAGAACCACTGAGCTAAATCCCTGGCCCGTTTTTACATTTTTAAGATATTAGATGAAGAATATCACATTGTTATAGTATTTAAGAGTTCCTTGAATAAATTTAAAGAGGTTATGAAATTATTTTGTTTGCAAATGTGAATATTTATGATTTGCCAAAAAGTATATCTTTTCCAACTATTTCACACTTTTTAAAATAATAGCTTTATTAAGATATAATTTACTGCTGGGCATGATGGTACAGGCATGTAATCCCAGCTGAGGCAGGAGGATTGCCTAGAATTCAAGGTCAGTCTGGGCTACATAGTGAGTTCAAGGCCAGCCTAAACTTCATAAAGAGACTTTGTCTAAAAAAAGAGAAAAAGATACAGTTTAAAGTTCACTCTTCTTTTTTTCATTATTGGGGATTGATCGCAGGGCCTTCACACCGAGTTACATCTCTGATCCTTATTATTCTTTATTTTGAGACAGAATCTCACTAAGTTGCTAAATTCCCCAGGCTGGGCTTAAACTTGCAATTCTGCTGCCTCAGCCTTCCAGAGTGCTAGGATTACAGGCAAGTACCACCATACTTGGTTTAAAGCTCACTTTTTTCAAGTACTCAGTTTAGTAGTTTTTAGTGCATTCACAGAGTTGTGCATCTATTACCACTATCCAGTTCCAGAACACTTTCACCATGCAGGCTTGGTCTACAAGGTGCCAGCTCTGCTGTGTCCTGGCCCAGGCCAGACTGGACCACACATGGGACCTGGCTGGGGAGATGGGATAAAGGAAGGTACCTCCTGAGGCAGCATCACAAAGCTAGTGGCTAGTGACATGGGACGTCTGGCTTTACACAAAGGTCGCCTGGGAAAACTGAGGTGCCCTGTGACTCTGGCTGATCCCCTGCATACTAGGCTGTGGCTCTGGGTATCACTCACTGCTTCAGCACCAAGTGTTCACAGGGTTGGTGAGGTGCGGGTCGACTGACTAGGTGGGACTAGGTGTTGTGGGCACAATGAATCTGGGGACACAGTCTCTGTTCTTGAGGAGGCTCCATATGGGCAAACTGGTGATTATTACCCCACTTAGGCTGTGGTACAACTTCTCAGAAATGCCACCTTCCCTCTGTCCCGGGATCCACGAGTCTGCTCCCTCCTATAGCATGAGTTCTGGTCACATCAGCTAAAGTCATACTACTTCTCTCTGTGGCTCCAGTAGCACATCGAGTGCCACCCTGTGGGCAAAAGTCTTCCTCAAAAACACCTGTTACCATTCTGCTGCCTACATACCATGTGACTGTCCTTGCAGTGTCCCTGCCAAGCCTATGGCCCAGCACTGTCCTGTGCCACCCAGGCAGAAGTGCTAGGTCCGCAGCCTGCCTTCGGAGGGCTCCCTTGGACACGGCCCCCTCACTCCCCTCACTCCCCAGGCAGCCACAGCATCTCTAGTGTGTGGCTACTGTCCCTCTGACCCCTCCCAGTGTCTGCCGTGTGGTTCTGCCCTGGGCCTTGGCTCTGCCTGCTCTTTCTGCTGAGAGCCCTCTATCCTTCCCTACTCGCTATTTCTTCCACCCTTCGTGGCCATGGTATTCCCCATAAGGCCCATGACATTCCTATTACCCATTAAAAATAATGTAATGCCAGCCCCCTCTGGCCCCAAACCAGAGACTGGTTTCACTGATCTTTCATATCATCCAATCTACTGAGTGACCACTTATGCTGATTCTGTCTCCATGTTTTGACCCTCTAGATACTGCCCTTCCATGCTGTCCTTGGGATCTAGATGGCCCTGCCCTTGTGTTCTGTCTTTGCTGCATCCTAGCAGAATGGCCTCAGGGAAGTCACCTCCCTGGGCTTCACTTCTGTGGACCATACTGTGTCTAGCTCACAAGATTGGCCTTTCAATGAAATAAGTGTATAAAATGCTTAGCAGAGTGCATGGCACAAAGCAAGTCCCCAACAAATGTTACCTGCTGCTCATATTGGCCCTGCTATATATTGTTACCATTACTAGAATAGGCATCTCCCACCTGGGCTAGTTCAGAAGCCTCCTGCCTGGTCCCTCGTGAAAGCTGAGGACCAGGCAGGCACAGCCCATGGTGGCTGCAGCAGTGTGGAATCATCTGCATCTGTTGTGGAAACATCTGTCTCCTGAGAGCAGCTGAGGATGGGAAAAGGCACCAAAACACAACAGCCTTGTAATTGGGCAGAGACACAGCTTCAGGTTCCCACTCTTCCATGGCAGGAGCTTCCGGGGGCCCAAGGCAGAGACTGGCATTCTGGATTCTAGGATGGCAAAACTGAGTACTCATGAAGGCAAGGAGCTTACTCATCCAACAAGGATCTCCACACCCACTTTGCACCTAGCCCTGGGCTGGGTGCTGCCTACACAGCAAGTCAGGTGAAGAGCTTGGATCCAAACCCAGGTTTTCACTAAATCATGTGCCCACAGGAAAATCACACTTACATTTCCAAAAGAAAGAGAATCAGAATTCTGTATCTCCCAGAAACTGTCATAAGAAAGCCTTCCAGCTATCGGCTGGAAAGTGAACCAGCCAGCAACCTCTGGGGAAGATGCCAACAAGAGGGGGAAACCCCAGGCACATGAGCTCCGGCACACACATGCACCCACATTTGTTTGCATTTGCCCTTTGAACACGCAAACACAAACTTGTCCATGTGCCTGGAGCAAAGCAGGAATTGTGTGACACAGCCCACAGTTCACACATACACTTCTCATTATGCTTCTCCTCAGCACATACAGTCTTTTCTTAACAGAAGCAGTATTTGGGAAGAAAGGAACACCAAGAATTGTCATTTTATAAAGTATGAAAAGCAAGTTTAATGAAGTAACAGATCACTATCTACAATGAACATATTGGGGGGACTTCTTCACCTCTGTACCATGAAGTGGCAGTTAAAAAAAAAAAGATGTTTGCTTAGTTTTATACTGGAGAAGCATTTCTGTGTTTTAATTAGCAAAGTCTTCAGAATGCTTTTTAACCTTCTATAGGTCATGTCATTGTTGAAAATCTACTGAAATCTCTCTGTAATAGAAAGGGATGTAATTTTGTATATAATTGTAGAAACTCAGCCATGTAGCCCCTTGTAACTCCTGAGCTACAGCTAAACAACAACAACAACAGAAAACAAACAAGCTTGCTTTAAGATGTTAGCTGTACAGAAAAGCAAAATGGTTCCAACCAGCCTTACAAGCATAGCCCAGAACTGGCAACCTTTGGCAGGAGTAGTCTATCTGCAGAACAAGCTGATTTTCAGTGTTTGAATCAAAGCATGACATTTGTAGGCATGCATGGTACAGATTAAAATAAAAATATTTATCAACCCAATACTCCATCCAGATGCCAACAACAACCAGGATTCCAAACTGCTCCATCAAAAAGTCTCAGCACTGAACATGCCCGACACACTGGGCTCTCCTGAATTTTATGAGAAACTTGGGTACCTGGCATCACCCCATGTTCAGTAAAGTACATCTTTGCTGATGAAGGCACAGAAAACATTTATGCTGTTAGGTGTGATTTAAACACTTGGAATTCACCATGATATCCCTTCCTATCTAAGGAAAGATTTTTGCATTAACATAGTAGCAGTAACCTGAGAGTTTCTAATAATACAATTTGCATTAGAAGAACATGATTATTCAAAAACTTGCCTGCTGACTGAAGGGTCCTTAGATACTTCTTAATTCAGAAGACCTGGAATTCAGCTAGAAAACCGAATCCCTGCTCAGCAGGCTTCCTTCCTGGTGACCTCTGCGTGCCCCACCCCCAGGCCACCCTGCTTGATCTACAGCTGAGCTTTGCCAGCAGGACACTGAAGCTGGATGGTAACACAAGCTGCTTCCAGCTACAAATAGCAACAGGCCTGCCATGAATGCCAGTCCAAATATAGATCTGCCACGGCTGTCTTGCTACTTCTCACCACTCAAGTGTCATCAAGGTAAGTCACTCGCTGTGCTCTGAGTTTCTTCATTTACCATGGGGGCTGGAGTCCTGGGGCTGGATGGCCAGGCACACGGAGTGGGGCAGGGCTGTTGTAGCAATCCCAACTCTGGGGTATTTAGTGTAGCTTCTTTTCTTCCCATCATTCTTTGAAATGTACTCAAAGTGAGAATTATTCCTTCTGGATGAAAATCAGCAGACCCTATGTCTTTCTGCCCAGCCTACCTATAAGTGGGGTACTCAAGGGGCCCCTCTAGGCTCTTGTCCTGTTCAAAGAATTGCACAAGACAAGCAAAGAACGTACAGGTTTTACACTTATTAAAGGTAAAAGTAGGGAGAAGTCCTCTGAAAAGACGTGTGCTGCAGAGTGAGTGTGGGCCAGTTAAAGTAAGAAAAGTACGCTCTGCAGCATGCAGGGCTGCTGAAAAGGCTCACAGCCCCTATGAGGTTAATGGCCACTGGCTTTTACAGCCTTTCTTCTGGCGTCAGATCCAGGCTGTCCTATCAAAACCCTGCTTGATCTCATACCAGAAGAACTGAAGATAGAGTTCTCTGATTGGTGGTATTAGGTACAGGGCTTCTACATTGTTCTACACAGGTCTCCCTGACTGACAGGTCTCAGTCATTGCCCAGCTGCTTTGCCACACGTTAATCTGCTGCCTCCCCTCCAAATCAGTCTCAAATTCAGTAAATGAACGTCTAGCTCAGTGTATTAAATCTAAAAGCCAAACCTGGTTTAGCTAATATTAAAATCTCCCTTGCTTGGCTTGGGCCTCTCTAGCAGGAAGTCTGTTCTAGGGGAGGGAGCACCAGGCAGGCCTCTGGTCCCCACACTCCTTGGGGAAGCTGAAGGTGCTAAGCTGCTCCTAACTAAGGAGATGTCACAATGGTTGCTAGCTCTCAGGGCCTGAGAGATGCTTAGATCCTCTCTCTTTCTTACAGGGAACTTTATCTCTAGAGATTCCCATTGTTGAGGTATATAGAAAGAGATTATAATGAACTGGCTCACATGATTACAGAGGCTGACAAGTCCCACATTCAGCAGTCAGGAAGCTGAAGGCCCAGGAGAGCTGAGGGCTTAGTTCTAGTCTGAAGGCTGGCAAGCTCAAGACCTAGGCCAATGTGTTACTGTGAGTGAAGGAGGACAAACCTGGTTTCCCAGCTTAGAGGCAGGCAAGCTGGCAGGAGGAAGTCTCTCCTAGTGTTTCTGAGCCATTCAGTTCTTCAACTGATTGGATAATGCCCAACCACATCAGACAGAAAAATCTGATTTACTCAGTCTACAGAGTCAAAAAAAATTATTTTGAGATAGGGTCTCGCCATGTAGCCCAGGCTGGCCTCGAACTCATGGTGATCCTTCTACCTCAGCCTCCTGAGTGTGTGCACCACCACACCCAGTTTACAGAGTCAAATGTTAATCTCATTCAGAAACACTTTCATAGACACAGCCAGAATAATGTTGGACCAAATATCTGGGAACCCTGTAGCCCAGTCAAACTGGACACATTAAAATTAACTACCACACAAATACACATATGTCATAGACTGTTTATGTCATCCCAAATTAAATACATCAATGTGAGGTATTTGGAAATGTGCCATTTGTGAAGCATCAATTGTGAAGGTGGAGCCCCTATGAATCAAATGGGTGTCCTTATAAAGGCTGACCCTGGGGGCTCCCTTGTCCCTTTCTGTCCTGTGAAGAATCAGTAAAAGAAAGCTATCTACAAACCAGGAAGGAGGCTCTCACTGGATGCGGAATCACTACAGCAGCCAGAATGGACTAAAACAACATTATTCCCCCCCACACACATATTTGCATGCATACATACCTATAAAAATACACAAAATGGGAAGTTTGTCTCTTGAGTTACTTTACTTTCTTCTTTATTCTTTTGATAGTGTCTATTTTATAATAATCATATTTATCTTCCTTTTAAAATATTTCCTTTTTATCATAATAGTAACATATTCTATTTGGCTTAGAAGAAAGTACTACAGGGCAGGGGATTTAGCTCAGTGGTTCTGCTGCCTGCCTTGCAAGTGCAAGGACCCAAGTTCGATCCCCGGTAACAAAAAAAGAAAAAGAAAATACTACAAAAGAACCATAATACAAACACGAACCAGCCAGGCACCCTGGCACAACTACTGTTAAGTTTGGTGTGTATTTTTGGCGTTTTTTTTTTGTAATTCTTTTCTAAGAAGACACAAACTTATCCCCTTCTCACAAAATGAAAAAAATTGTTTTTATAAATAGAAGCACTTGTAGTTTCATTTTGAAAAACCAAATTAAGTAGGAAATGACTACACAGTATAAAACAATATAAAGCAAATATAGTAAAAGACATATGGTAAAGAATATGCAAAAAGATACTTAAAAGATTATCAAATCATATTAGCTAAAATAATATGTAAAATAGTTTGAGGAAAATAGATTACCTCAGGTAAAGACGACCCTCAGAGGGCCTAGGAACGTGGGAGGGACAGGCCACCGCCCCCAAGGCCCTGGGTTCCTTGGGCAGAGCAGCTGTCCTCTCCAGATCCGGGCCGCACATTCAGCCCAAAGACCAGCCAGGTCTCCTTCAAGAGGCCTTCAGGAGCTGGGGCGCCAGTGTAGCCAGAGTGTGCTGGATCTAAAGATCCTCTTCCTTGTCTCTAAAATGAAGAAGTGGACAGATTGTATTTGAACTGCCTTTTGTGTCCCTTCAGCCTCCCTCCACAGTACTGGGGCACACAGACACTTCATAAAAACCTGTGGAACTGACAGAAAACTGTGGCTTCTCCCTAGTGCATGGCTCCTCGAGGCCCTCAGTAAGTAACTGCTGAGCCACACTGAATGTTTGATGTCCCTGGCACACCTGCGACATTATCCAGGGCAGGAACCACCTCTTCGGTAGGGCCCTGATGACTGAAGACAGAGCCAGCCGTGTCCCTGTTCTTGAGAAGTTCAGAGCTTAGTGAAGAACGCTCAAAAAGCAACGCGTTCATCTAACAAATATTTTTCCAGCGTCACTCTGTCCAAAGGTGGGCAAGGTGAGGTGAGAGAGGCGGCCAGGCTGCTGGATTGTCTGATTTGTGATGATCAGGTTGGAAGTAGATCCCCCCCACTCCCGCTACTAGCGACTGAACCAACGGGCGCTCTACTACTGGGCCACACACCCCCAAACACCCTCTAACATTTATTTTTGAATTTCGAGTCTCGCTCAATTTCCCAGGCTGGGCTCGAACTTGCGACCTCAGTGCTAGGATTTACAGGATTGCGCAGCCGGGTCGGCTCCGAGACGTTTCATTGGTTGTCATGGCCCCTCCCTTCGGTCACCCAGCCAGTCCGGACTCTCGGCCAATCCGGCGCCGGGGAAGGGCGACGTGGGCTCGGTGACCCGAGCGGCGTCCCGGGCAAGGGCCCCGGGCGACCATGGAGGACGAGCAGCCGGACAGCCTGGACGGCTGGGTGCCGCTGCGCGAGGACCTCTTCGCCGAGCCCGAGCGGCGCCGGCTGCGCTTCCTGGTGGCCTGGAACGAGGCGGAGCGACAGTTCGCGGTGACCTGCCACGACCGCTCTGCGGCAGGCCGGGCGCGGGACTGGGCCGGGCTGCTCTCGGCCGCCGGGCTCCGCGGCGCGCACCGGCAACTGGCGGCGCTGGGCCCGGGCCTGGAGCGCCTCTTCCCGGAGCTGCCGGCCGGGTTGGCCGCGCCGCGCGGCGTGGGGGATGTGCTGTGGGAGCTCGTGTGGCCCGCGCGGCCCGCGGCCCTCAGCGAGGCGGCGCTGCGCGAGCTGTGCGCCGGGCTGGAGCGCTACCTGGACGCGGCGGCCGAGGCCTGCGGCGGGGACACCGTGCGTGACGCGCTCTTCCCGGGCGCCGTAGCCGCGGATGACAGTGAGAGCCTGAGCGCGTTCCGGACGCGCAAGCTGCGCGCGCGCAAGGCCGAGGCGAGCGCGCGGCTGCGGCAGGTACGGAGCACGCTCGCGGGGCGGGACCGCGCACAGGGTTCGGGGCTCCGGGCCTCTGGGACGCGGAGTTGGGGGGGCGCTCGGAGAGGACCAAAGCTCGTCTGTGATCGCGAGCCAGGCCTGGGCCCAACCTTTTGGCTGGAGACGCCGCGCAACGCTGTGCTGTAACCGGAAAGGCCAGGAATTCTGAAAGCAAAACTGAAACCGCTCCACCCGTAGGAAATAACAACAAGGACGAAATGGAAGCTGACCTAGGTTCGCCATGGAAGATCTAGAGTGGAGATGGAATGTTTTAGAGGATGACGAGGCTTTTAGAAGATAGGAACTTTGTTTAGGAATAAGGACGTGATCCAATGGAAAGCCCGCAGGAAGGGAGTTTAGGCATCAGGTCTGAACGGCAACCGCTGGAGGACTTTTAAACTCCCCAAACACAGAATGATTGACTATTTGAGCGGTAAACTTATAGAATTTAAGAGGAAGGGGAAATACAAATTCCCAAAAGATTCGAGGCGAAAATCTGACTTACATAGCAACAATTTACTAGGAGAGCCAAGCGGTGGTGCCTCATTCTGGGCCTGGATGTGTCCTTTCTGTCTTGGTCACGGACCGTTTTGAATCAAAATGGTTTTTCTGGCCATTCTGTTGAGGAAGGGAAGGTGTAACAGAAGAATTCTGCACATTTCAAAACCTTAATACTGTTAGGGGCCGGAAATGTAGCTCAGTGGTGCAGTGCCTGCCTGGCAAGCGTGAGGCCCTGAGTTTGATTCCTGGTACCAAAAAAGAAAAAAGACCAAAACCTTATACTGTAGATTCTCTGAGGTTAGATACAGGGTGAGCTTTTTAAACTAAAGTGGTTTTTAAAAAGTAGTTAGTGGGGTCATTTGATGTGGGTTTTATGTGCAGATATCGACACACCCACTTCTGTCATGATTTCACTTTACAGTATGAGGAAACTACAGGGATTTTTCAGGCCAGTCAGCTTTTGATCTTCTTGACCACTTTTTAAAATCAAACTTTATTTTTGACAGTGATTTCTCACAGAGAGAAATAGTTTCTCATTAAACCCAAACATTTATATATGTAGATATTGAAAAGTCAGACTTTTCCCAAGTTGAAGTTCATTCAGAGGTATTAAGCACAAGTTAGTGTAAAGCTCATACCACTGAGCTGGTTGCTCACACCCTTTAATTCACCTGTTTATCTGGAGCTCAAAAATGGGTGGAGAAATTGAAATGCAAAACATACCATGTCCATGGAAGTGTATATAATTTTACTACTCACTTGCAATAGAAAGGAAATTGATTTTAGAATTAGTATTGGTTAGAATGTATAAAATTTAGCTGAATGTTTTGACTCTGGATTTCTTTTCTGAATAGTTTTTAAAAATAAGGCTGAAAAGTACCAGTTGCCTTTTTACTTTTGTGTCTGTGTGTTTTAATTTTGATCAGGGAAGCTTTCTTTTTTTCTCTCTCTTAAATACTACTCTACTACTACCTGGTAAGACTGGCTGAGGTTAGATCAGTTCCTCCTTTAGGAGAAGAATGGAAGTAGAAGACTTTAAGAATATATTGGTTAGGGGCTGGGGATTTAGCTCAGTGGTTCTCCTGCCTGCTTTGCAAGTACAAGGTCCCAAGTTCAATCCCCGGTACCAAAAAAAGAAAGAATATATTGGTTAAAAAACCCTATTATGTAATTTTATTTGTTTTTATCTTTTTAAAAAATTAATTTGTAGTACATGATTATCACATCCCTTATGGGAAGTTGGTGCATATCTTCATTTTTATCCCCTTTCTCTCCCTTCACCCTCTTCACCCTTCCCTCCATCTCTTGGTTCCCTTCCCATATGCAAAAGATCTGTCTCCCTATTTCCTCTTATCTTTTCTTTTGCTCTTTATTTATAGTTTGGGTTTCTCATATAGAAGAATCCATGTGATATTTAAGCTTCTATGTCAGATTCATTTCACTTAACATTATGGTCTCAAGGTGCATTCATTCTGTAAGTGACTCATTTATCCTTTATGGCAGAGTAGTACTCCATTAGGTATAAACACCACATTTTCTTTTATCTGTTCATCTGTTGATGGACATACAAGATGTTTCCAAAACTGAGCTATTATGAATTGTGCTGCTCTAAACATGGATGTGTATGTATCACTGTAATATGATGACTCTAACTCTTTCCAGGAAGACACCTATGAGGGGAATAGCTGGGTCAAATGGAATTTCTATTTTCAGGTTTTTGAGGAATCTCTATACTAATTTTCATAGTAGTTACACTAGTTTACATTTCCACCAACAGTGTAGAAGTGTTCCTTATCCCTCACAACAGCCTCTTCAGCATTTGTTACCTGATTTCTTTTTTTTTTTTTTTTTGGAAATTCAATTATATTTATTTTTCTTATACAGAATCAGAGAAGTAAAAACCAGTACCAAACTCTAGGTAAAATGGTTTGATCTGATTGATCTGGTTACATACTTTCTGTATGCACATCATTTGAAATTAAAAATACACATGTCATATTACAAAATACAGAAGTAAATTCTTTAAAAAGTTAAAAGTACTAGCACAGAAATGATGTAGTGTTAGGGAAATGGTCTCTGTCAATCATTCATTTTCCTGCTCAAATGGATCTATAAGTTCCTTTTTTTAAAATGGCTTTTTTTTTTTTTAAATACAAGATGGGGGCCGGGGATATAGCTCAGTGGTTTCGCTGCCTGCTGCACAAGCCCAAGGACCCGAGTTCGATCCTTGGTACCAAAAATAAAAAATAAAATAATATAAAATACAAGATGTACTTTCATAAGTTACTTTCTAATTGTGTAATGAGAATGGACCAATCATGAGCACACGCTCCCAGTCCTGCCCACCTACGTCCCACACCTCTCTTCTCCCGGGGCCAGCAGTGCCTCGGCACACTGAGGTGTCTACAGTCTTCACCCTTACCACGTACTGTGTCACCGGCCAAACAAATGGCATTCCACATCCTAAATACTACAGTGAAACACAGGCTGTTACTTAGATGTAACAGAATTACCAAAAGGTTCGGACCTTCCTTTCACTAAAAGAAAATGTATTTCATCAGAAAAAAACATCTTGAATAAAAGATCTCTGAAATTCCTTTTCAACTTCACTTTTTAAAATATGCCTTTCGCATAGTGAAATTTTTGGGTGAGACGGTAAAACTGATTGATTGATTTAGGACTACAAAGACTAGGTATCCTGCAGTTGTCTTATAAGATATATATATAGTATAGATAGCACCTTATCATGAATTCTGAGGGGTCTAACACTTACAATAATAGGAAACAGTCATTTAAAAGTTGCTCTTGAGGGCTAGGGGTGTAGCTCCGTGGAAGAATGCTTGCCTAGCATGCGCTCTAGGTTGTTCAACTGCTAGCACTGAGAAAAACAAAATAAAAAAAGCTCTTACTAGGCCGGGGATTTAGCTCAGTGGTTTCACCGCCTGCTGCGCAAGCGCAACCTGATTTCTTGATGATGGCCATTCTTTCTGGAGTATGGTGGAATCTCAGTGTTGTTTTAATTTGCATTTCTGTAAAGGCCAGGTGTGATAAACATTTTTTTCATGACAATTTCTGTTTATTTTTTTGAGAAGTGTCTGTTAATTTCAGTTTCCCATTTTTTGATGGGATCTTTTATTTTCAGAGGTCTGATATTTTTGAGTTCTCTAAATAGTCTAGATATTCTCTGTCTGAAGAATAGCTGGCAGAATTTTTTCCCATGTTATAGGTTGTTTCTTCATTCTGTTGGTTGTTTACTTTTCTTTATAATTTGCTATGATCCCATATGTTTTTTGTTTTTTGGTACTGGGGATTGAACTCAGGTCCTTGCGCTTATGATCCCATATGTTGATTCTTGTTGTTATTTCTTGTGCAATTAGGGTTCTGTTCAGAAAGTCCTTGCCCACACTTGTGTCTTCAAGCATTCTACCTATTTAATCTTCATCAGATTGTTTCTGTTTCAATATATAGATTTTTTTTTTTTTTTGGTACCAGGGATCGAACTCAGGCAGGCGGCAGAACCACTAAGCTAAATCCCCGGCCCTCAATATATAGATTTTGATCCATTTTTTATTTTAATTTAGTACATGGTGAAAGATGTGGGTCTAAATTCAGTCTTTTACATGTGAATAGAACCATTAGCACCGTTTGGTAAAGAGGCTGTCTTTCCTCCATAAGTTTTTGGCCCCTTTGTCACAGATCAGGTAGATGAATGTGCTTGGAGTTGTTTCTGTGTTCTCTAGTCTGTTCCACTGATGCACATGTCTGCTTTTTTGCCAATACCATGCTGTTTTTATCACTGTAGCTTTGTAGTATAACTTGAAGTCTGGAATTGTGATTCCTCCTGCCTTGCTCATGTTGCCCAGGATTGCTTTTGCTAGTCTAGGTCTCTTCTGGCCTGTGGGTTTGTGAGATGTCCCCTGTTCTGGAGGCCCCTCCGTTTAACCCAGGCTGTGGTAACATCCATGCCAAGGCATGTCTTTGCTCACGCTGGTACATAGGGAAGGCAGTCAGACCTTGGATCTGTGCTGGATGGAGGCAGCAGGCAAGGATTTAATGCCACAGGCCTTTTCTGACCTGCTGTTTTTGAGCACCACTCGAGCTGGGCCTGGCTTCTCACTTTCATGGGTGGGGCCTGTGTCTTTCCTGGCCTGGGTTTAAACTTCTCTGGGGATCCCTTTCTAGCACTCTTCCTGTCTGTAGCTGTCTCCTGTGGCTCTCTCACCTAGTCACTTGGTTCTAGAGAGCCTCTTCCCCTCTCCATGAGCCATGTGAGCTGGGGAGAGAGCCTAAATTGTTTCCTTTTCCCTCTGCATTGTGAACCTTCTAACTTCTCTGTAGTCGCTAAATTTTCCTGTCAGTTCCTTCCTGATTCATGGTGATCTACTATTCTCCAAGTTGTTTTTTTCAAATGTCTGTGTTCCAGATCTTAGAGAGACCAGTCACCACTCTGCCATTTTCTTTCTTCTATTTCTCCTCTTCTGTGCGGAAGGTCATTTCTTAGCAAACAAGTTCACCTGGATTATAAACTGGTCAGTGTATTTTCTGACCCATATTAGAAGCTGTGCTTAGCAGAGACCAGAGCCGAAGTGCAGGCTCTAAATGGGTCTGCTCTGCTGGTGGCCAGGTGGGATATGAACCTGGGGAGGGGAGAGAGTCACCTTGCTGGGGAGGTACTTCTTAACAACTCTAGAAGGTCCTCATGAGTTTTTAGAAAGAAGTACAGCTTTTTTACAGTCAGAAAAGTCAAATGAAAACATACCACCCACAATATAGGACTTGAAGATAATTGCTACTAACATTTGATGTTGTTTGGGTCCACTTCTCTTAGCACATTGTTGAGGTAAAATTTTGTGCTCTGCTTTTTCCCTGTTTAATATGACAAAAGTCCTCATATTTTAAAGCAGTCTTCAAAAATACAGTGCTGACTGATGGCAGTAATATTTTGCCATGGATATACCGTAATTTAACCATTTTTGTTTTATTTGACAGTTGTATGACATTTTAATATTTAATCAATATTTAAAAGTGATCTATTAAAGTTGAGAACACTGGGTTTCTTTTATTTAGTTTTGTTTGCTTGGTATGATTTTATAAGTGACACCCAGAGTTGACCTTTATATTTTACCTTCTAGGTTCTTCAAGGGCATGGAAAAACCAACATCATGGTAGCATTAATGAAACTTTATCAAGAGGAAGATGAAGCATATCAGGAATTAGTTCTTACTGCAACTGTCTTTTTCCAGTATTTACTGAAGCCACTTAGGGATAGGCGAGAACGTGCAACTTCAAGTAAGCTTAATATTTTGGTATGTCTCCTTATATTTTTATTTTATCAGATTTACTGTCATATTATTATGTCTTGAGTTATGTTTCAGGTTCATCTGTGTTTTTACTTTGGGTTCATCTTTATATTTAGATGACATTATAGATACACTGAGTTTATATTTAAAATTGACTTTAAAAATTGGAGTTAGGGATATAGCTCAGTGATAGAATAAGTACTTAACATGCACAAAGCCCCAGGCTTGATCCTTAGTATCCTGCTGGCAAAAAAAAAAAAAAAAGATAAAAATGACATTTGTGGGCCAGGGATTTAGCTCAGTGGTTCCACTGCCTGCCTCAAAAGTGGAAGGTCCTGAGTTCAATTGTCAGTACCAAAAAAAAAAAAAGAGAGAGACATTTCCATTGTTCATCCTCTCAGTACCCTAAGAATTCTGCATAAAGGATTAAGTACCTTTTGTGCTTTTGTATTTTTGGAATACATTTATTTACTTTAGCTTATTTTCCACCTCTAGGGACACCGATTTCTTAGAAATAGGATGAAAATCCAGTAGCAGGGCTGTAGGTTGTAGTGCAGTAATTTAAACGTCAGTAAACACTGTCAAAATTCCAATTTCCTTGCGTGTGACCCTATTTAGAAAAAAGGCATTGTTATCATCCCAGTGCTGCAAATGGACCCAAGTCCGAGGTGTCACGAATCTTGCCTTGATGAGTCTCACTGGCTGGATTTGAAGACAGGTTTCCTGCTCTCTGGATCCACACTGGCTTGTCTTCCACACAGGCTCTTGTGGCCTTGCCAGTTACTGTACTGTACAGATGGACTCACATTTAGAGGAAATCAGGGCACTCTAGCCTGTGGACCAAGTTGTTCTCTTCATTATTTTGAAAAGTCTATTATTTAGAGAGTTTTGTGTGTGTGTGTGTGTATGTGTGTGTGTGTTTTAAGTAACAGCTTCATTACTAGGGTGTTAGAACAATGTACCATAAACTTCGATGCTGATGAACAACAGAAACTTTTCACAGTTCTTGGGGCTGGAAAGTCTGAGACCAAGGTGCTAGCAGATGCATTGTCTGACGAGGTTGTGTTTCCTCATTGGTAGAAGGCCACCTGGCCGTGTCTGCACATGATGAAGAGCAGAGAGAGAGCTCTTATACCTCATCTTCTGTATGAAGGGACATTAATCCCATTCACAAGAATTCCACCCTCTTGACTTAATTATCCCAAATGCCTCCCTCCTGATACTATCACTTTGGGGATTCAGGCTTCAACATATGACTTTTGGGGAGACACAGACATGCAGTCCATAGGACTATATGTCATAATCTTGAATATACAGATCTTACTATCTTTTAGGAGATTATATTACATTTTTTCTTTTGAGAAGAAGCATGGTATTGAGGAGCTACTTGGCGTGTCCCTAAAAGAAACCACAGCCATAGCTAGAATGCCATGGACCTATCCTAGGCTGAGTGCTTAGCAGTGCCAATCTCATTCAGACAACTGTGTTATTAATAATAGGAATAAAGTAGCATCTTTCCTCTCTAGGGAAAGTTATTCTAGTAAGGCAAGGTGATTTTTCCTTTATGCCCCAGAGAACCCCTTGCTCTTGCAGGAGGTCCCAGTTCAGAGCTCATTCATACTCAGAGATCACTGAATGGATGGAAACTTGATTCACTAAGTAGTAGTAATAAAAGTAGTTTAATAACCCTACATTACTGCTGTCCCTTCTCTCTGCAGAAGTCCCTGGATGAAGATGAGCTGGGTCCGCAGAGGGTGGCTACCCTGCAGAAGGAAGCCCAAAAATGGACCAGCCAGGCTGAAGAAGCTGTTGCCTCTATTCAAGATATCACTGTGGATTATTTCAAGGAGACAGTGAAGGCATTAACAGGTGATAATGTTATATTAAGATACACACAATTCTAATTCTAAAAGCATCAGGGTGCCTCAGAAGCACCGCATGCTGTGTCTTGTAGGTGCTGGGAACTTAGTATAAGGATCGAATCCACAAACAGCACACAGTCTGGGGAGGGAAGAGGAGTCCTCATTTCCTGGTCATTCAGCACAGGGAGAACAAGGGGCAGTAAGCAAGGTGAAGAAGAGGGACTCGGGGCTCTAGAGCCCGTGACAGAGAAACTGGGTTTGACCAGGGTGGTCACCGAAACTGAGAGGGGACAGCCTTCCAGGGGAAGGAAGAGCCCTGAAAAGATCCTCTGGCTTGAGGGTGCCTGGCAGATCCTAGGAGGGAGAACGGGGCATGAGGGAGAAGGCTGGCAAGACAGGCAGGGGCCAGACCTCCAGGGCCCTGGAGCTGGGGAGGAGGACTTGTCTGTGTGAAAGCACTGTCCACAACAGCCTCAAAGAGGAAACTTCTTCATGCTTGTGAATTTGTTAAGATACGATACATTCTCAAAACAGAACTACACAGCTAGTAAGCATGATCCTTTGTTTTGTTTTGTTTTTTTTGGTTTTCTTTTTTGAGATAGGGTCTCACTATGCAGTTCAAGCTGGCCTTAAACTCACTACATAGCCAAGGTTGGTCTTGAACTCACAGTGATCCTCCTGTCTCAGTTTCCCAAGTGCTGGGACTACAGGTGTGCACCACCATGCCCGGGTTGTATCTCTTTAAATAAGAATTCCTGATCTATTAAGCGAAATAAGCAAGATGCAAAGCAGAATGATGATCCTAGTTTTATTTTGTCAAACTTCATAAGCCCATCTATCTAGCAAGACACAGAAACAGTCAGGCCATATATGTACCAAAATGTAAGAAGCAGCTGCCTCAGTGAGGTAGATCATGAGTTATTACTGTCTTTTTGGAAAGGAATCCCTGAATTTTATATCAATGATCATATATTATTTTTACGATAATAAAAAATATTAAAA
Organism: Heterocephalus glaber; assembly: GCF_000247695.1. Next base: position 18,609,898 of record NW_004624768.1, read on the forward strand.
TATAACAGTTTCTTTTGAAAACAATGTTTTGCAGGTAATAATGGAGGTTAAAAACAAAGGATTAGCTAAAGATAAATTCTACCTTTTTTAATGAGTTGTAATTTTATTTTATTATAATCCAACAGAAATGCAGAAACAAATGGAAGAGGATAGCAAGAGATTTGGCCAGGCGGCCTGGGCCACTGCCGCGCCCAGATTAGAGAAACTCAAGCTCATGGTTGCTCGAGAGACCCTGCAACTCATGAGAGCCAGAGAGTTGTGTTTAAACCACAGAAGAGCTGAAATTCAGAGAAAGGTAGGACAAAGATAAAACGTAACTTTATTTTAAAAATACACTTTTTTTTTCACTCGCACCTTTCTTGCCAGACACTGTTAATGATCTCCCTTCTTCACTCACTGCAGTGCCACCTTCTGGTAGAGACTCAGGGACTGTGGAAGGTTGGCCATGAAGTTTCCTCCTGGTCAAGTAGTTTTTGAACTACTATATTGCAGGCTTCACTTCCTTATAACACTGAGTTCAGTAGGGAGGGATAATATACTCGAAAATAAATCCATCAATTATTTTAAGTGTACCTGTTTTTTGGTGTAGTGCTGGGGACTGGACCAGCTAAGCAAGCACTGCACTACCGAGCCACATCCCAGTCCCAGTACCTCTGAAAAATAAAGTGGTGCTTCATCCTAGGATCATAGTCACTGAATTTTCTTCCCGTAATCTTAGGACTTTAAAGCAGAACATTGTAAACAGCCATCTCTGTCAGCCTGGGCTGCTCTAAGGCAGTACCATAGACACTTACTTAGAAGACTCTTAACTTCTCTCCATTCTGGAGGCTGGGAGTCTACGGCCAAGTGCTTTGGAGTCACTGTCCGGGAGGCCTCTTCTGGCTTGCACACAGCTGCCTTCTTGCCATGTGCTCATAGTCTCTCCTCAGCGTGTGTCCAGAGAGAGAAGGAAGGAGCACTAGTCCCTCCAGGCAGGGACCACCTCCTGGCCTTGTCTAAACTCAGTTTCCTCCAAAGGCTCAGCCTCCAAGACTGTCACGCTGGGGGCTGAGCTTTAACAGGAATTTGGCGGGACTCACACCCAGTCTGTGCCAGTGCCTCATGGCCTTGCTCTTCTCAGAACCTCAATATTTTCATGTTCCAAAGATGAGATGAAATCCGGTAATGAACGTCTGCTAAGGTGTTTTTGTCTCGCCAGATGAAATGGAAGTGCTTCTTCCCTATTTGCTTTATTCTATTTAGTATTGAGCAAGGAATAGAAAAGAGCTGGAATGATTCTAAAGTTTGTTTTTAATACACTGTTTTAACTTGTTCTTCTTTTTCCATGAAAACAAGATGGAAGAGCTTCCGGAACAAGAAAAAAAAACCATGCATGTTGTAGATGAATTAGAAATACAGTATTATGAAATTCAGTTGGAACTGTATGAGGTTAAGTTTGAGATATTAAAAAATGAAGAAATACTTCTTATTACACAGTTGGACTCTGTTAAAAGGCTTATAAAAGGTAAAATTTATGTGTAAGATTAAAATGTTTAAATTACACCTTTGAGGAAATGCCACATTAGTATTGACTTCTTGTAAATTGACTATGACATCTGCTGAAATTTCTTATAGTTTCCTTTCTATATTTTTGTATTTTTGAATAAGTATATTATTTAAATAAATAATATATTCATCACAGGGCAAAATAAAGAAAACAACCCCCAAGCCCATCATCTAGGGATACTTAGTAGTAAGAATTTGCTGTATAACTTTGTAGCCTTTTTTATATGGCAGATGTAAATAAGTATTGATCTTTTTTTTTTTTCTGTACCGGGGATCAAACTCAGGACCTTGTGCTTTCGAGGCAGGCACAGTGCCACTGAGCTAAATCCCCAGCCCTTGATCAGTTTTTAAAAACAAAACTGTATATTCTGGTTAGTTAGCTTTTTAATCACTTAATGTATAATAACTATCTTTCCACTACAGGAAGTAATAAAACATCAAAATTTTAACAACTGCATAGTATTCCATTTTACACATTTTATATATATACGAATATATATATATTTATACATATATATCATCCATCAAAAATGTATACATCAGGAAAAGAAAAATTTGTATAGATATTTTAATACTAAATTTATTGAGACATCATGAGATTAATACAAGTTACCTTCAGCCTCTATAATTACAAGAGGTGATCAAAGTGATAGCCATTAGCATCCAGACATTTATCAGTACTGTGAACTGCTAAAGTGTGTATACATTTTTTTGGCATGCACTCTGTCTCCCTCCACACACATAATATATTTATGTGTATATATATATATATATTTCCAGTTTTTCACTCTCTTGAACAGCTGTACAGCACATACCTTTGTGTACAAGACAGATTGTTTCCTTGAAACAGATTTCTGAAGATGGAATTTCTGGGTCAAGGGGAATGTGCATTTTATATCTGTTTAGTGCCTGTTAACACTACAACAATCATTTAAGATACATCATTCCTCACCCCTGTATTATTTTCTAATTTCTAAATTTCACACCACGTGGCAGCCCTCTAGAGAGGCTGTACAAATGCTGTTCTCATCAGCAGAACACGAGGGTCTTGTTTCTCATACTCATGCTATTCTTTGAAATTTTTGGTAGAAAAAAGATGGCCTCTTCTAATTTTCATTTAATTACAAGTCACATAGAACACAATTTTTGAATGTTTACTGGCCATTTGTATTTTACGAAGTGCTTAGTCGCCTTTGCCTGTTTTTCTTTGGAATATTTACTTTGCGTATTCAAGTGTTTGTCATAATGTGGAGGGAATCTTTTTCTCCCCAAACTTTCAGCAGTCCCAATCACTGATTTTAAAAACATCTTCCCCTACTGCTTTGAATGGCTGCATCTCATCTCCAGAATTATTAGACCTCTGAGTTATTATTCTCCTCCACTGACCTGCAAATGCCTTCCAGTTTGGGGGTTCATACTGTTCCTATTCCTGTACCTTGAAAGCACATTTTAGTACCTGGTTAGGCATGGACCCTCTTGTGACTTCTCCATTTTTCTGACTATTCTTTATTCTTCCAGATGAACTTTAGAGTCACTTTGGCAAGTACAAAACAAACAAAAAGCTCACTGAAATATTGATTGGGATTGTGCTTAAAATTAGAGATTATTTTGGGGAAAATTGTCATCATTGCAATTTTGAATCTTCCCACCCAAGATTATGTTTCTCTTATTTAAATGCTTTTTTACCCTAAAATTCCTCCAAGTTTAGTCTTTTTTATGTAAATTTTGAACATATAGTTTAATCCTAGGTATTCAAGGATTTTTACAGTAGTTTCAAGTTATAAGTGCTTCACATTTGTAGGAAGAAATATTAAAAATTTGGATGATGCATGCCTAAAATTGTTCATTTTTTTTCTGATGACAGATCTGAGTAGATTTGGGGAAGAAAGAAGAAAATTTCACTTTTTACTTTGTGCACTTCTGTAGGGTTGGAAATTGTTCTAATAAGCATGTATTTAAAAAGATCAATACGTAATTAAAATTAAATGTCAGTAAGGGACCGTTGTGTGCTGTTGATAGAAGTTTCTTTTGTGGTGGGCACTGTGACAAGAGGCATCAAGAGACTGGGCTACTCATTTGCTAAGGAAACAATAAAAAATGTACACCAAGATGTATGCAGAGAGGTTCACCGCAGTGAAACAGTCAATAATGGAACCCTGGAACATTCTGACAGCAGAATGCTAGAAAATACTATTTTGCCATTAGAATTACATTTCCACCACATGAAAAATGCTCTCCTCAAAGTGTTATGTTTAGCCATATAGTGGTTTGCCCCTAGTGGTGGAGTTATATAGTACAAGTGGTTTTTACTTTCCTTCCACTGAAATATTTTTGCATTATTTTTATAGTAAAATCTGTTTAAGAGTATTATTGTTACGTTTTTAGAGAAACAGGATGAAGTTGTCTATTACGATACGTGTGAAAGCCCAGAAGAACTTCAGGTCCTTAGTTGGGCTGTGGAGCTGCGGGACCGTGAGAACGCGGAGATGAAAGAGCTCACCCTACAGCGCCGGCAGCTGGAGATGCAACGGGGCAGAATCTGCACCAGGAGAGCCCGTCTCAGGAACAGAAAGGTAGGCGCGGCTAGGGCTGGTTTTTGTCCTTTTTCTAGGGATTTCTTCGTCTATTCTTCTTTCTTTCCTTTCTTTCTTTCTTTCCTTCCTTCCTTCGCTTCCCGTCCCTTCCCTTCCCCTTCCTTCCTTCCTTCCTTTCTTTTTTTTTTTTGGTGGTACTGAGTATTGAACTCGGCCTTTGCATAAGCTATATTTCCAGCTCTTTTATTTTTAATTTTGAGACTGTGTCTGGCTAAGTTGCTAAACTGCCCAAGTTGGGCTCAAATTGGCAACCCACCTGCCTCAGCTTCTCAGAGTGCTGGATTGGTAGGTGTGTACCATCACATCTAGCTGAGATGACTTCTTTTATGAAAGATAAAGAGGCATTGAAAATAAAGCTTTTAACCATACAATGATTTTTTATATTTAGGTAGATATCAGTAACTACAGTTATAT
>NW_004624768.1:18614550-18686432 GCF_000247695.1 Heterocephalus glaber
ATACCTATTCTTTAGGTAGATACCTATTCTTTTTTTTTTTTTTTGGTACCGGGGATCGAACTCAGGACCTTGCACTTGCAAGGCAGGCGGCGGAACCACTGAGCTAAATCCCCATCCCCCAGTAAAATATATTTTAAATATTCTTCTTAAAAAGTTCTTTGTTTCTTTTGGGATTTACTCATTTACCATAATCTCTAGATTTTGATTAATTCATTTTAGATTTTAATTAATTCATTCAACAATTATTTGTTGAATGTCCACTGTATACACAGGTGCTTTTAAAGTTACAGGAGGTAGAAACTTCCTAATAAGCAGCTGTAGGAAATTCTAAAATGTATTTTATTGTAAATTATGGATTATAAAACCAATCACAGATACATGTAATATGCAGCTCATTCCTGATCTTATATTTGGTGATTTTTTTTTCTTTTTGGTCAGAGGCATAAAGGACTTTATTAGGTAGCAATTTTAAAAGTGTGCAAAGAAATAGCATATGGGCCCTCAAGGGAGAAGGGCTAGCCAGGCGTGTTGGTGCACACCTGTAATCTCAGAAGGCTAAGGCAGCAGGATCACCAGGAGTTCAAGGCCAACCTGCACTGCATAACGAGACCCTGTCTCAAAAAAATAAATAAAATGAGAGAGGCCAATTCTTAACTCTCAAGAACTAGGTTATATAAAAAGGTAATACTAAAACTAATTTTTTCCAACAGAAAAAAGCCGCATTTCATGTGGTTACTCATATTTATTAGTCTTTTGTTAGTAGAATTTAAAAATCATGAAAATTGTGGCTTACGTTCTAGCTTTCAAAAATATTTTAAATCTTCCATGCAAAAATACAAAAACCTCTTTAAAAACTTTGCTAGAATATATCTGTTGAAGTTCTGTGCTTGAGACTGTAGCTTCTGGATGTCGAAGTTGTGGTTCAAGTGATCTGAGATTCCAGGGTGGCGTCTCCCCTTTTCTCTGAGTTTCAGAGCCCCCTGACTGAGGCTGTCTCCATGGCAACTGTGTCGCTATAGGGCGATCCTCCTTCAGGGCTGTGGCTCCTCTTAGACACTGAACACTAACCTCCACCCTCCAGATAGCATCCTTCAGGAAGCTCTCGCCACTGGATTCTCGAAAGGCTTGGGACTTGAGGTCAGGCCCTGGAGTCCACCGTGGCTAGAAGTCACCATGTGGCCTCCTGGTAGCCATGAGACCTTAGGCAAATTACTTAAATCTCTTGTGAGCTCAGTGTTCTCATCTGTTAGGAGGATAATCATAGTAATAATACCAATCTCATGTTCAATATGAGAATAAAATGGCCCAAGAGGAAGTGTATGACATTGAGGCTGGAACCTAAAACATAATTCAGTGAATGATAGTATTATTGCTCTGAATTATAGTATTATTCCACACACACTGCAGGTTATGGTGAATAGTTAAGCACAGGTGACATACAGGTTTTATTGGTTTGTTTGTTTCTGGTACCGGCGATCAAACTCGGGTCCTTGCGCTTGCGCAGCAGGCGGTGAAACCACTGAGCTAAATCCCCGGCCCTTGACATACAGGTTTTAATATAGCTTTCCAGGTGTTTGTAGGTCAGCTGTGCTTTTGTAGCTGTGTTTCGAAATATAATTAGTGTTTATGAGATTATAGGAAATATGCTGAAAAGGACTGCTTTACAACAGATTGTTAGGACACAGCTCATTTAAAGCTGGGGGCTGCTTCTCTGTCCTCTCGAGGCTGGAGGGTCACTTTCTCAACCCTCAAAGCACCCTTCTGGGAACAAACTACTCCTGTGAGCAGCTGGTGGGCCCTTATCCCATGACTGTGTAGGGGACAGCACCAAAAAGTCATAGTGGAAACTGAGATTAATGAATGCCTTACACTGCAGCACAAATACAAGGCTTTGTTTCTATTAACTTTTTCTGCTACAGACCATGGTAATATTAAAAACCATGTAGGTGATTTATGTTATTCCACCAGGATCAATGCAAAGAAAATCATCACCTCCGATTGCAACAGGCCGAAAAAAATGTTCAATATTTGCATGAGCATCACAGCATTCAGATGGTGAGTAGCTGGGGGAAAATGCACATTTGCATAATGTGACATTCTGGCAGGACACATGGGGTACAGCCCCTTTGTCAAGATTTACTTTATGTCAAGACATGTGATTGGAATTCTGAGTACTTTACAATATATGCTTGTTTAAATATAGAAAAGAGACAAAATAAAAGAAGAGGAACAGAAGAAAAAAGAATGGATAAACCAAGAACGCCAGAAAACCCTCCAGCGATTAAGAGCATATAAAGCGGTAAGTTCTAGAAATAATCACCTCACCTTTCTGTGGGAAAATGAGGATCACACATCCTAGGAAAAGTGTGAAGCATATGAACAGGTAACTCTGAATATGAAATGTTTCAAAAATACTATTATTTATGGAATAGCAACAAAGAACATAACATCCCAGTATCGGTGTTTCAAGAGCCAGGCTATAAAACACCTGCTGTTTTGGACATCACACCATGCTTGGGTCCCTCTCCTCTCTGAGTGGTGCTAGCTGTGCCTACTGGGGCTTAGATCAGCAGTGAGAACTGAAAGTAGTTAACTGCCCTTGACTTCTTTCCTCATTTGCAATAAAGATTTCTTTAAAATGTCATCAAGGAAGCATTGTGGTCTAAGAGCAGAAAAAGTGCTCTGCTGAAAGTAAACAGTGAGTTAAAATCTAACAAGTTGACCTAAAATTGGGGTAAACTGCTGTTTTCTTGGTTCAGAAGAGCCCATATGGAGGTGTACACTTGCTTAGGGTGGTATAGGAAGTAGTTTGTATGGCTTAAATTCAGGGAAAGAACCTGGAGTAAGGAATTCAGGTTAGTAAGAGTCCCCTGGGTGGTGACAGCCCTGTGGGGTTTGGGGCTTGTCACCTCTCTTCCCATCTGTCCTAAGAAGCCGGTAGGAAGGATAGATAGCCCCCCACCCCCCATTTACTATGAATTGCAAGATGTCTGTGTTTTAAATTCACATTAGTAGTGTCACATTATGTGCACATTCCTGCTTTCTCTAATTCGAGTTCTGTTTTTGAGATGTATTTGTGTTAATGTGTATAGCTTTAGTTCATTTTAATGGCTCATGGTATTACACTTTGTATTTTATTGGCTAATCTGTGCTTTCTTTAGGGTCCCCTCCTCTTTCACGCATCTCCTGGTAGGGATAGATATTTCTTTATCAAACTTAATACCTGAGGCCAGAACTTTCAAATTTATGATTTTTAAATTATTAATTTTTTTGTTTGTTTTGGTACCGGGGATCGAACTTGGGTCCTTTTGCTTGCGGGGCAGGCGGTGGAACCACTGAGCTAAATCCCTGGCCCTAAATTATTAAATTTATTCTAAGCTTTAGAGAAAAGAAATACACACAGTACCTTTGATGTTCACTGTACTGATGTTTTTATCTGTCTTTTACATGTTTATAATCATAATACCTATTTTTTACCTTTTGTTGAAGACAAAGTATTGCTGTGTAGGCCAAGCTGGCCTCAAACTCTCCATGCTCCTGCCTCAGGTCCTGAGTGTAGGGATTTCAGGCCTGTGCACCCCGCTGTCTCCTACTGTTTTCACTTAACACTATGTCAGTTGATTTTTTTTTTTTTGGATATTTCATCGACTTTACACTTTTAGGATTTTTCATGACTGCTTAATATTTTGAATAAATTTGTCTTAATTTTTAAACTAACTTCTATTGTTGGAATTTAGAGCTAGTGATTTTTCATGCTAAGAATTTTAGGATGAGATTTGTTTTGTTTTGTTTTGTTTTTTGGTACCAGGGCTCAAACTCAGGACCTTGCACTTGTAAGGCAGGTGTGGTGCCACTGAGCTAAATCCCCAGCCCTATGATGAGTATTTTCATGGTCTGTGTATCTTCACATCTTCCTTTTATTTCAGAGAAGACAATACTTGATTAAACGGTGTGCTTCTTTTTTTTTTTTTAACACATACTTATTTTTTAATGCATCCAGGATGGCTGCATAAATGACAGGCGCAGTGTGTGAATTAGAATGCTGTATGATTATGTCCCCATCAACATTTTGATGGTTAGCATGTGGTGGCAGATTTCTCTCAACCACTTTTCATTTTCAGAAATGTCCAGCTCGGTCTGCGCTACAAACCTCTGCCTCCGAGCTTGCGGCCCCAAACTTGCCAGGTGACCTTTCCCAGCAGCTGCCCTCGCCAGCTTCTCAGCCAGGGACAGCAATTCTCCCACCATCCCGGAAAACCAGACGTGCTCCTCCCTTCAGTGAAGTTAGCCATATGGAGTGTCAAGAATGTCCTGGAAACATCCCTGTCCAGATATTTGTCCCAGCTGGGCACCAGACACACTCCAGATCCAGTGAGGAACTGTCACCACCACCACAGCCTCCCTCTCCGCCTCCGCCTCCCCCTCTTCCTCCACCCCCACCCCCACTGCCACCTCTCTCTGCTCGGCCCTCCTATTCCCAAGCTGCCATTCATCAGAACCCAGGCCCCAGGACTTCAGTGGACGATGACCAGCCACATCCGTTGGTGTGTGAATCCACTGCTGAAAACTCGCGTGGCTCCTTGGAAATTCTTTCAGGCCCAGGTAATCCACAGGGGTTCTGTCTCTGCTCCCTCCCCATGGGTGAAGCTGATGAAGCTTCCTAGCTTTAGAAGCCATCATCTTCAAATTGAAATCTTTTCCAGAATTCTCTTGTCTTTCTTAAAATATTCCATTATATTTGTTGCCTTGAATATTACTTTTTCTTACATAGCACAGCCAAAAAATCTAGTTTGATAAATGCAAATTAAGCCTGAAAATACTTGTCTAGCATTTGGCTGATCATATAGCTTAGGATTTCTTTTCTTTTTTCTAGTTAATATTTTACTTTTATTGGTACATGTTTGCAATACATAATGATTACATTCCTCATCGGGAGTTGGTTCATGTACATCACACATCTCAATCCTTTTCATCCCCTTCTCTTCCCCTCCATCCCTTGATCCTCTTCCCTTTTGTGAAATACCTGTCTCCCTACTTCCTATTATCAATATTTTATTTTGCTCTTTATGCTTTGGGTTTCTCATATAAGAGAAACCATGTGATATTTAAGCTTGTGTGTCTGATTTATTTCACTTAACATTATGGCTTGGGATTTTCTGAGGCTGTTAAAGGATCCATCTGTTTCTGTTTTCTTAAAGACTTTAGTCTGATTTTTGCCATTAGGATATTTTTCAAGTTTTCTGTTTTATCTCTGAATCCTTTACAGAGTTAAACTGTTGCATTTTAAGGAGAATATTGCTTGTAAATTATTGTGGAGGAATGTCAGCCATCATGTAGAAGGCCATTCTTTGCATACTGATGCATAGGAAAAAAGAGCTTTTTGTTATGGCAAATACAGTATCCTGAAACATCTGAATATTTGTTTAATGAGGGCTATAGTTTTCAGGCATAATTCTAATTATGGCTTTATATTTACTATTGAGGAGAAGGGCCTAAACCTGCCCAGACTCGGAACCTCCTACTTTGGAGTGTTTTAGAAAAATCCTAGCAAAATGCTTTAAAAAAAAAAATGCTGTATACACTTGTTTCCTGAGATGTAGCTGAGCAGATCACTTGGAATATGCAGGGTGACAGCGACAGGTAATGTGAGTGATTTTCATGTAACAGTTCCAAACTGGGGTTCTGGTTGAGCATTCTGGATATTCTGAGCTCAGAGCGTCACTGTATCTAGAACCAGCTACAGAGGAAAACGTCTGCTCTACTAGGTGGACGACAAATAGTCTGTTTCTATGAGGTTTGCACCAGCACTATGTGAGCAAGAAGAGAGCCTGTGTGCCTGTGCCCAGGCCGGACATGGACAGACTATTATGGGGTGTCTGTTCCTAGCTCGGGTTCGTGTACACTTTTAGGGAGCTCTATTCCACTCACACCGCTCTCTCGTGCTAAAAAAAAAAAAAAAAGTGTGAAAATGCCCTTGGTTGCAAAATCTGTCTTATTACTCCCAATGGAAATTATAATGTTACAGGTTTAAACCCAAAGTGAAGTAGCCCTTGTTAGCCATAGCATGGCCTTTCAGTCCCCAGTGGGAATTCTCAAAGGCTTACCCAGCAGATGTTTAAATCAGTGGCCACAGTCATGCCCCTGTGCCCAGCAGCTGATGAACGATCCCCCCCAATGCCTCAAGATTCTTCTCCCCAGTGCCCTGGAACTCTAGGCTAATTTGTGTTTTGACAGCATTTCACATCCTCAGAAGTAACGTGTAACCACTTCAGGGTAATGTAGGTGGAATTAAACACTCTATGTACAGAAAAATGTGCGAAAGCCACCCCCTCCTGTTCATTGAGCTACTGACTAGAATTTTACTTAAGCCTTTTTGTGTATGGAAACTTACTCGCTTCATTGTCATAGAATGAGTCATCATTGTCTAATACCTAAGAGTAAAGATAGATTAACACAGCAAGATAAAAAACATTTTTTAAAAGATATTTTTAAATGAGAAAGGAAGTGGGAAAGATACAATTTTACAGGGATCTCAGTGATGCCTAGTTCTTAGATTATTTCTACTCCAGCCATCCATAACTTTCTTTAGGCCATCTTGAAAAACTGTCATTCCAAAAAAAGTGGTGCATGACTTTGCCTGTAAGGTGGTATGGATTTGAAGAAGTTAGCTGAAAGTAAATAGTCAAGATAAATATTTACCATGGAACTGTCTTGGATCAAACCGGGAGCTCTGTCTAGCAGGTCATCAGAACATCTGTTGGATGGAATGATGATAATTTGTTTAAATCCTGGCTTTAGTAATGTTCTGACAGCCTGGTGCTTGATGGTACTTGCTCTGTTCACACAATTTCAGGATCTATGGACGAAGTGCTGGCCTCATTAAGGCACGGCAGAACTTGCCTCCAGAAAACAGAAGTGCCCACACTGCCCCGACCCCACGCCTCTGTCAATGAGGACATCCTGGTGGCCATCAGGCAGGGGGTCAAGCTGAAGAAAGTCCATCAGGACCCAGACCCGGGCCGCAGCACCAAGCCAGCCAGTGACCTGGAGAGAAGCATCAAGGCAGCTCTGCAGAGAATCAAGCGAGTGTCTGCCGACTCAGAGGACAGTGACGAGCAGAACCCCGGCCAATGGGACAGTTAAGGTCTTCTCCACATGTGACAGAGGTAGTTGGGCCATGTAGCATCCCAAAGATCAGCCAGGCTTTGGGCACGACATTGCAGCTTTGATTTGATGTTATGGCTTCCAAAATCGGGGCGGGAAGCAGAGCTGTGGTGACTGGCACACATCAACCCTGGGTGTGTGTGAAATCCACAGAGAGGGTTGCTGGCTGCAGAGCACAGTGCTCACTTTGCACTTGGGTCATAGAATCAGTCCCTGGTTGTGAAGTTTACACTGCCCTGTAGACAGCACCTTTACGACTGCTGACTGTGCCCTCCTGTGTGTGTGGAACAGAAGTTCCTCAGATTTAAAGGTCCGAATGTGAACATGTATTTTAGTAATAATCAGAGTAAACTGCTTATATTCAGGAATTATTTTAAATATTTAAGTGAAATTTATTTTATGTATCAAGCATTACATAAATGTATAATAAATAATTATTTTAACTATTTATAATACATCACTGTCAAGCATGAGAAAATGAAAACAGTACCTTAACCACTGTACAAGCAAAGCCTTCCCTGCCTGGGTGGGTTTAAAGTGTTTAGTGAGATTTTGGGTGAACAGCTGTTTAAGCAAATACTAAGTGTGGGGAAACAGGGGTATCCCCACAAGGGCTCCTCCTGACTTGCTGTTAGGGTTAGGAAAGGCAGGGACCTGCAGAGAGCAGTCTATCCATTTGTCACACTGCCCCAGCATCCCCGCTAACCTCATTACCGTCGCTCTTGTGACAGGAGAATGAACCCCACCCATGTTCCCAGGGAAGAGTCCTGATGTAGAGCACAACTCTTTGTACTCCCAATTTCTTCTTTAGTAACCTGCAGGCCTTACTTAGCTGGCAAAGCCAGGAGGGGTCTGAGTCCTTTGGCCTAGCCGCTGCCAGGCTGTGCATGGTCTGTCCCGAGTACCCCATCCTTAGAACTCAGTTCCAGCTCCTATGGCAATGCACCTCACCACCAGCTGGGCCGACTTCTGGCATCTAGGCCAAGTCTGGCCCTCCCCCGACCTGCTGCATCCTCCCAGCTGCCAAGGACACCCACTGCTAGCTGCCTGCTGGGTTTCAATGCCAGGTCCCAGAAGCAGGACAGGTGGCTCTGTCCCAGGCCTCCTTCCCCACCTTGGGCCGGCCATGTCCAGAATCAGGCATTTTAAAAAAGGCAAGATTAGAACTTTGTGAGACTTTCTTATGCTTATTTTGCAGTTTTGTATTGTTTTTAATTACTTACTTTGGTTTCAGTATTATGAGATACAAAGAAGCTTAATGAGTTTTGGATAATCCTCAGAATTTGCCTTTGAGGGGCTGCCAAAGATGGGAGACCTTCAAAAAAAGATCCTTTTCTAAAGAGTTCTCTCAAAGTTCCCAGTCCATTTCTGTCTTCCGTGCCTCAGAACTTTTCCTTCTCCTCTGGAACATTCTCTCCCTCATTTCTCTTTCCCTCCATCTTCCAGCCAAGCCCTGAAATCAATCCAGGCTCTGGCTTCAGGGAAATTGGAGCCAAGGAGGGGAACAAGTATGTCTCCTATTATGTAGCTTCCCTCCTCTGCAACCCACCCTCCAAAGTACTGCCAACTACTTTTGACCTCTCAGAGTTGCTCCCCGACTTCCCAATGCACAGAGCTATGGGCGGGCCCTGAAGCATGGCACACTGGCCCCCAGAGGCAGCCCCTTTCCCCCCAGGCAGTTCCTCTCCAGCACCACCAAGCTGCTTGCTGCCTTCCCCTTGCAGCCTCGCTCTCTGGAGCACAAAGTGCCTGGAATCGTGAAATGCCCCCCCATTCCCTGGCCAGCCCTCGCCCATCCCTCAGTCTCAGCCCTGCATTGTTCCCCTGAGGTCTTCCCTACATGGCCACTGCACCTTATCCTGGACACCAGCATGCTCCCCTCTCGCCTACAGCCCTCCCACAAGGCCAGCCAGTGGGGCATGTGTCACCCCCAGTGGTCACAATCTGGTGGCTAGCATCGGGTCCTCAGAGTCAATCCATAACTGGCAGTGAGCAGCCTGTGAACTGTCCTGGAGTGAAAAATAATGGGCTGTGCCAATCAGGTCTGTCAATTCATTTCTTAATTTTTTTCCTCCTCTAGGATTTGAGTTGGGAATCCAACAAGGGTGGCAGAGCTAGGATCATACCCTAGGAAGTCACGTAGGAGAGGACTTATACAGCAGAGATTCTTAAACATCAGGTTCTAGTGTGTTAGTTTTCTAGTGTCATAATAAATTACTGCAAATGTAGTGGCTTAAAACACCAGTTTATTCTTAAGAGTTCTATACAAGTTCAACATGCGTCTGTGAGGCTGGATTGAGGGACCAGCAGGGCTGTGCTGTTCTCTGAAGGCTTCAGCAGAAGCTCTTTCATTCCCTCTGTGGCTCCTGGCAGTTGCCTGTGTTCCATGCCTTGTGGCCCTTCCTGTGTTCAGTCTGCAGAGCAGCAGTGTCTTGGCTATCAGACCACTGGCCCCAAGATCTCTTTCTGCCCCTGCTGGGAAGGTTCTTTGCTGTTAGGATCTCCTGTGATTAGACAGGGTCTGCCCAGGCAGTCCAGGACAGTCTCCCATTTGAAGGTCCCTTTGGCCCTTTCTGTTAACACAGTCCTGGGTTCTGGGGATTTGCATGTGGGCCACTCTGGGGTCCATTTCCTGCCTAGTACAAGGCACTTGCTAGCAGGCAGACTATCAAGTGGCAAAGGCCCCAGTCTAGGAGGTTTTCCTGAGATAGGCCGGCAATCCTAACAGCAGCAGATCTGCAGCACATCCTAGAAACACAAAAATACTGTCCCCTAGAGTTGGAGAGGAACTAAGGTTGGTGAGAGGGAAGTTGAGGCCTTCAGTGGCCTGGGGTCACTCTAGCCTTGGAAAAGGTGGGTGTGGTTCTTGGCCACTGGTGAGAGTAGTCTTGAGAGCCACCAAGCACCCCATCGGTGGGTCCCATTAACACCTGCAGCAGGCCAGCAGGCCTAAGCAGGGGGCTATACTAGATCTGGGGAAGTAACCAAGTCTTTTCATTTTTGTGTTCCCAGGAAGGGGTCTTGGGGAGTAAAGGTGCTCAATAAATAGATGTGAAATGAACACTTTTGAGCTAATGATTTATGTGGTGTTAAATATGAAAAGAGCTGGGAGTAGCTGAATTTCATGAAGAGGACTTCTGGCCTAGGCGTGGCATGGCGGTGGTAGTGGTGGAGGTAGGGCCAGTGGCAGAGAAAGGACTCCAGGCAGTGGGAACAGTAAGAATAAGAACATAGAGAATGCCACAGCTGGGCCTTAGCAGGGCAGGGGAGGGCTCTGGGGTGACCACATGGCAGGGTGGGAGCCAATAAGAGATGAGGATAGAAGCCGACTGCCCCATGGATCAGGAAGAGCAACCAGGAAGGGGAGGGGTCAGGAACAGGGCAGAGGTGGTGTGGTGACAGTGGCAGTGGTGGAGATAGGAGGGCAAAGGGAGAAGCACAAGACACACATCCCACTGCAAGAAGCAGGGGGTCAGCAATTGGATCAGTGGCCGCTGTCAAGGAGGGGAGGAAGACTGAGAAGCATGGAAGAAGGAAGGGGGGTGTCTTGGGTGCAAAGAACTGCTGGCAATGGACTGAGATCACCTTGAAGATTCCAGGGGAGAGAAGATCAAAGGAAGACGATGCAGGACAGAGCCTTGGAGACCCCAATGTGAACACAGCAGGAGGAAGAGGGCATGGAAAAGGAATATTCCCCAAAAGTAAGACAGACCTGGGAAGGAGAACCAGTCCAAAGTGAGCATCAGCAAAGCCAGCCAGCAGCGGTGGTGATGGCAGAATCATTTCCACTCAGTGCTCTTGTGTCTTGTGCACACACATATCTGGCTTATCTGGTAGTCAGTGGCTACAGAGAGGGCTTGGGCAGTAAGAGCAGGGACAGCTTCAGGGAGATTTCTGCAGCACAGGAACATGCAAGTCACCTCCTCGTCCTCAGCATGAGTGTGTGGTGCAGAGGTGGTGGCCAGGCAGGAACAGAGGACATCGAGGCAGATGGGGGCCCATCCTCCAACACCTTGGGAACATGGAAGCCCCAAACCTTCAAAGGCTCACCTCTGGAGGAAAATGGATCCCAGAATGGAGATAAAATTGTATGAGCTTGGTGGAGCAGGGGCTCAAAACAAATTAACTTAAATGAAGGAAGAATAGAGACGGTCGTATTCCATTCCTGACCTGAGGGCTGGGGTCTACACTTCCTACATGTTTGGAAAAGGTAGTTTTATGCCTGGAACAGACTCTGCCATGTGACTTATCTTGTTGAAACAGCTATGGAAAAACCCTTTTTGGTAGAACAAACCTCTGAGATTAGCTTTTTCTCCAGCTAGGCACAGGAGCATACATTCTCACTGCCTTCTCCCAGGAGGTGATCTTCTGCAGAGAACGGAGTGCCTCTTGGGTGAGAAAAGCTGCAGTGTGGCCCCATGGGAGCAGAACGTGACCAGCTGAAGGGCAAGCATCCCTTCAACATCCCGTTTGTCCCCAAAGCTACTATATTGCAACCTGAACGCTCCCTTGCTTTGGCTCAGGAAGTGGCCGCAGAGGATGTCAGCCTACCTGGAGAGATCAAGAACTTCCAAAATACCTTTTTAAGCACAAGGAGTCTGTGAAAGATTTTTCTCAGCTTAAAAATAGACACAAACATTTTACTGAACTATGTATTTCTATATAGACAGCTCTATTACAACAAAATCAGATAAAGGGTATACAAGTCTTTAAAGGAAAATAAATTTTCCCTTAAATGTAAAAAGATCATTTTCCAAATAACATCAAACAGAGACATATAAAGAAAAAATTGTAGATACACAAGAGAAACAGGCAGAAATACAGAAATACATACCTTTCTTAGTCGCTAATGAATCAAGTAAGTAAAAATTAAAAGTTCATAGCTTTGTACTTAATGAGGTCAAAGCAATACATAAAGATTGAATTTTGTTCCCTTCAGAGAATATACATTCTCCATTTTCCTGGAGATATTTATTAAAACTAAAAATTTATTAGGTTTTAAGAAAATATCAATAAAGTCCAAAGTGCACAAATTGTACCGGCCATACCCTCTTTGACAAGGCAGTAAAACTAGAAGTTTGTACCATGTGTTAACAACAACAACAAATATCAAGCTATTTTGAAATCTGAAAGTATAATTTCAAATAACTTGTAAAAAATAAAGTCAATTCTGAAATTATAAATTATACCATGCACAAAAATTTAGTGATATGGACTATTCAGCCTTAGAGTGCTAGTAATTGTCTTAGTAAGCAAGAAAAAGTTAAAATGGCATTCAACTTGAGAAGGTGGAAAAATAAAGGAAAAAACTGAAAAGAGCAAAGACAAATTTAAAAAATCATAAAATGGTAAAACAATATTAAGGTATAAGTCCCAGAGTTGATTCTTTGTAAAAACTAATAAAATTTCTGGAAAAACTAAATAGAACAAAAGAGAAAGCATAGATGTACAACTTTATCAGTAAGAAAAAAATAACAATGCCAACACATTTGAAAATCTTAATGGAAACATTCTTTAGGAAATTAAACTGTCAAAATTATAGAACAGGAAGAAAGTCTGACCAATGAGCACAGAAAAAATTTAAAGAAACTATCAAGGAATTATTTTCTAACAAGGCACTACACTTAAGACAGTTCTATGCATGTTATAAAAACTTTAAAGAGCAAAAACTTTTAAATATTATTTAAACTATTTCAGGGCATAGAAAAAGAGCTTCCCAAATGCCTTTTTTTAAAAGAAGTTAACAAAAATATTTGTCAAAGAAAAAAATCACAACTATTCATCTTATTAAGATAGGAAATTTCCAAAATAAAGTGAGTAAACCAAAGCCAAAAGAATGTTTTCTCATTGTAAAGCTCATTTTTATTATATAAGCAATACCTAATTTTCATAGAAAAATCAGAAAACACAGGTAAGAAACACAAAATAAAAATCACCTATAAGCCATAATAACCACTGTTAACATTGAAAGGGGGTGTATATTAAAAGAACAACAGAGTCTGACTATATCAGATTTTTATAGGAATGCAAACAGGGCTTAACGTTAGCAAATATATTAAAATGATTCATCTTGAGTCGTAATAGAGAAGAACTATTTGATCATCTGACAGATCAGAAAAAGGTCATTTACTAAAATCCCAACATCTATTACTGATAAAATTTTTAGACTAGAAATAGAAGGGTATAATTTAATATATAAATTCAAATATCAAGAATATTTTACATTAAAAGTCAAAGTTATATTTTTGGAGAAACACTTGCTAAGGGAAGAAATCTATAAAGAAATGTACAATACCAGCACAGTTATATATTCATTATGTAGGATTGTCCTAAAAGTGCTGGTCAGTGTGATGAGACAAGAAAGTAAAATAAGATTATTAAAAATACAAAGTAAGAGCCAAGGATTTAGCTCAGTGGTTCCGCCGCCTGCCTTGAAAGCGCAAGGTCCTGAGTTCGATCCCTGGTACCAAAAAAAAAATACGAAGATAAAATTTTCACCCGTATCTAGAACTATTACCTACTTGAAAAAGGCCAGAGGAATTAACAAAACTATCAAAATGGAAAGAATTTAGTAACTGGCTAGTGTCAAAATAACCAATTGCCAAGTTAAATAAACCAGCCACACATTACTTTCTTAATGCAGAGGTAAGAATGAGGTAGACTGATGTTTACTGACATAGAAAGAGGCCCGAGATCTACTGCCAAGGGAAAAGACAGATGGCAGAAGGGTTGTATCACACTTATAAAATGATAAAACATATTTTGGGAAAAAACTGAGAACTATGCATAATTATTGATTATCTTATGGCAGAGGGATTTTTAATTCTATAGGACTTTGATTTTCTACATTATGTATTCTCATGTTTAAGTTTACATAACTTTAATGTCAAGGTAGAAAACCAATCAATTTAATTTTCATTAAAGAGTAGTGGGATATCTATACACTAACAACAAGGTGTTGAAAAACAACGGACAAAAGAGCTCATTTACAATAGTAACCACAACAATAAAAATTGCCATTATTAGAAAAGATAGACCAAAGGACATAAAACTAAACATTATAAATTTATTGAACTGAAAGAGAACATATTATAATTCTGTAGTACTATATCCATTTTACATAAGCTAATTTCCAATTCTTCTAAACATTACAAAATGACCCTAAATTTCTTTCAGATATATTAATATGCAAATGTACTTGTACATTTCTGACAAGGTTTAATGGGACACTTGGTCTAGCATTATGATGATCAAGCAGGTGCTCCCAGTGCTGGACTGTCCAGGCAGATGGTGGCTCAGGGTAAAGCTCAGAGGCACTGGGGAGCATGTGTGCATCCAAGATGCCCATGGACTGAAGCCATACAGGAGTAGGGAAAGTGGTCGGGAAGGGATAGATATCCTGATCAATAGTGCTGGGGCAATTTAGAAAATAAATTCCAATCAATCAGATTTAACTGTTTAAAAAAGAAAAATAAATGGACAAGAATAAAATATTGATGAATATTTACAATCTTGGAATTAGAAATGAAAAGACTTTTCATAAGAATGACAGCAAAGATAACTGAAAGAAAAAGATTTGACTGTTTATTTTTTTAAAAGCTATAATACAACTTAAAATTTTTTACAATATTTATTTTTAAAAGCCTCTTAGAAATCAATGAAGACTCTAGACTCCTAAGAAAACTGGCCAGACTACATGAATATAGGTAAACTACAAAAATATATAATTCAATAAATACATTTTTCTAATGATGGTCACTATTTTAATCAAAAATTTAATTTTTTTATACCTCTAGACCTTAGTAACAGTGTTAAAGAAGGAGTTGGACATTCTCACACACTGCTAGGGGTGGGCACATATTTGGGAGACATCTTTCTGAAAGGCAATTTGAGGCAATACATGAGGGATGATCACAATATACAGTGAATGTTCAAGTAAAACATTATTATAGAAAAAGGCACGTTGCCATTAAGCCTCCTCAAACTGCATGAACTGCAAACGTACGAATACAATTAAAAATTTAAAAAGCCTCCTTAAAACACATACCACACTTCAAACACACTTATCTCATTGTTCTTTCTCCTTTCTGAAGCAGTTCTGGAAGTCCTCTTTCATGAGTGTCTTTACTAGGTGTGACAAAAAATATGGTGACTGCTACTGCTGAATGCTATTCAACGGAAAGGTAGGCTCGTAAAAAACATTATAGTGTGTCTTCATACACCTTACTCACTGGATCTGGTACTGTGAGTCTGTGGCTCTTCCCTAAAGTCAAAATGAGCATGAAAGGTAAACATTTTGAATCAGTTCAGAATATTGAGGCAGCCATGACAGTGCAACTAAAGACACTCATGAAAGAGGACTTCAGAACTGCTTCAGAAAGCAGCAAGAATGATTGGGTAAGTGTATTTAAAGTGAAGGGGAATATTTTGAGGGTGTTTAATGGTAATGTGTCTTCTACTGTAAACATTTACAGTATTAGTATTGTGTGATCATACCCTGTATAATAAAATTCCTAAAAATGTGCCTACCTTTTTATCATTAGTCAGAAAAGGGTGTTATGCTGCAGTAACAAATTAACCCTGAAGTCCCAGTGGTGTACCATTAAGGTTTATACTCTTTATTATCACTACAGGTCCATGCAGGTTGGTGGTGGGGGAGAAGAGAAGGGAGCATCTGCTCCACAGAGTCCCTCACTTAGGGGCCCAGGCTGATGGAGGCTCCAGGAAATCACATTGCTGAGTGCAGGGTACAGACACTGGGGCTCTGCGCATGGACATTTTAGTCTCTGCCCACATTTCATTGGCTGGAAGTAGTCACAAGAACCTGAATGACTACAGGGACATCAAAGGGTAGAGTCTCCTATGTGCCCAAGAAGGAATGGGGCCATAGATAGAAACAAGCACATGATTGAGCCAGCAAGTTACCTCTTAGAAAATTATCCTAAGTAAATATTCTGAAAAGTTTAAAAAGATGTCAGAAGAGTTTCATCATATCTTTGACTCCAACACTAAAAAATTGAAAACAGCCTACGTATCCAAGATCCAACCTACACAGATATTAAAAAGGATATAATTACATATTGATATAGAAATATATTCACAATATAGTGTCAAAAGGGGGAAAAGCAAGTTATAGAATAGTATGTATAATCTGATTATATTTCATGGAAAAAGTAATGAAGCACATATAGATGCATAGGAAAAAGTCTGAACATACACCAAATGTTAACAGTGGTTACCATCAGATGGGTAATAATAGGTGATTTTTTTCTTTTCACTTATCTTTAGTTTCTTAAAAAATGTATATCTTATTCATATCTCAAAAAAAGCATTTGAAGGAAAAAAATGTTATTCTTGGGAGAGTCCACTTATCTACCCTGTACTCATCATTATATTCTTACATTTAATGTAAGAAATGTTTTCTTTCCTGTCATATCTAATAAGACACTGCTATAACAACTGATTGAAAGGACTTTCTTTTCAAAGTAGTACAAGAGGGAAAAGACAGGAACACAATACATTCTCCACGGCTGCATAGCATCCATCCTGCCAATCGCCTGCCAACATGTAAAGAATTTGGACTGTGGTTTGTCTGTGCTCACGCCAGGGGTGCCAGAGAGCTCCCTACAGCCAGTTCTGCACTGTGAAAGATAGCCGGGCACTGTACAACTCCACTCAGCAAAGACCCATACACTTTTCATGCATGGATTCCAGAACACAGAACACCAACCCCAAAATGATTCAAAGAAAGACTCCTCTCAGGTATACATTTTTACACTGAAAACTTCCTTATTGCTTCTGTTGCTGCCCTTTGCGCCTTCCTCCCCCAGCACACACACCCACATGAGCACACGCACACATACGCACAGAGACCTAAGTTCACCAGAACATTTCAGCCAGCTGAGAATTTGTAGCACAGTCACCTTGCCAGGCCGTGTTTAAAGAAGAACTCTATTCTTGAGATAGGTGCATGGAAAAGACATAAAAAAACATAAATTTCTACACAGGATTCCCTCTTCATGCCATCATCCACCATCCCCAGAATATATAGTGGGTTGGTTTTTTTTGGTACCGGGGATCGAACTTGGGACCTTGCGCTTGCGAGGCTGGCGCCAGAACCACTGAGCTAAATCCCAGGCCCCTATATAGTGGTTTTTGAGGGAAGCCAAGTACTCAGAAATTAGGGTCCATTTAAACCATGCATGTCATTAAAAACTATATATGGACATTAATTTTTCAAGCTTCTAGTTTATATTTCAAGTGTTTCCAAATCCAGTGATGTTTCAAGTGAGTAAGTGAAGTATAACTTCTAGAAGGGTGAATGGTGCACCAACCCACTTTCAGTTATTAGCAAAGGGCAGTGTCTTTTTTTTTTGGTACCAGGGATCGAACTCGGGTCCTTCCACTTGCACAGCAGGCAGCAAAACCACTGAGCTAAATCCCCGGCCCTGGCAGTCTCTTTTGAGTGCTTACAGTAAGTCACACCATGGCTGCCCTGTTTTCAAGGACAAGATGGCCCTGTGGGTGGCTCTCATCCACAGTCTCCCTGGTTTCTACAGACTTGTCTGTAGAAGATGAATCCCTTTAAAACAGGCAGATAGGGATGCATCAGGGCAGAATACTGTTTCACCCAACACCCTTTATCTGACGTATCGTGACAAACACAATGTGCCAGCCAGGCACTTCCCAACTCCTTTTGTGATGGCTGCGCTTGAGGAACCTGCAGGCTGGAGACCAGCTGCCCTTGTGGACAGTCTTTCTGGGCACATACGACCTGCTCTAAGACCCTGCAAGCCTGCTCCCTGTCTAGCACTGCCTCCTTCCCCTGCAGAGGTTGCTTATATAGTCCCAGGGCTGATCACCTGTTCTAATCTGATTACTCTGTTTCCATTAAAGCTATCAACAAAGAACTCAAAGTGAGCCTGTGTGCCACCGAACTGGCCTCTCAAGCCTGGACATCAGTCACCAACACTTTCTTGGACAGGTCCCTAAAAATCAAGAATCAGTCCAGATGGAACTTATTGTTTGTAATGAACATAAACATAATTCTGATTTGCTCCTTTGTAAGCTGTCCTTTGTTGTGGATACACATTAAAATAATATAATTGCAATGTGCTCTTATTAGATTCAAGAGGATGTTTTTTTCTCCTGGTACCCAGGGACTGCTGAAGAGAGAACAGGGATATGCTCATAGAAAAATACCAGGCCGAGGTCCAGGAGACAGGATGCAGAGCCCACACTGTTGGTCACGCCAGGTACTTGGGCATGTCACTTTCTCTGTCTCTGCTTCCTATCTGCAGAATGCAGGTAATGATTTCTGCCAAGTTCTCTCCCTCTATGAAGGTCTCAAGTGATGATGTGTGGGGCTGATGAAGCATGCCAGTCAGACGGCCCACGTGGACTCTGGGTTCTTTCACCCAAGGTCTGACCACTCTCTCCCAACCTGTCACCCTAAGCAGTTTTACATCCCCAGGGCATCTGGAAGACATCCTCTCTCCTTCCCACCTGAGAATGAGAAATGCATCCAGCTGAGTCTCATCTTGGAATAAAGTTATCTTTAAAGATCACCATGGTTAAGGGGTCTGAGTTTTACTTGGCCTCTTTTAGGCCCCAGGTTTCATAGATGGAGAACAAAAGCTAATCCAGGTACATACAGCCAATCTTGGTGATGGGTGTAAAATCAAGGAGGCCTCATCCGGAAGCTGACAATATACTCCTGGCTCAACATCTTCCAGGCAGCCCAATGTGGCTGCTATGGCTATGAGGGAAAGGGGGACACCCGGCCTGCACATGGCATAAGGCCACACGTAAGTCCTGAGACTGCAGTGGTCATCAGGACCCACAAGGCCATGTTACAAGAAACCTGGGACAGATGCAATGAGCCACTGTCATCGCAGAGTTTCCCCTCCATGGTGCCAGAGGCTGTTGGCCAGACTAGTCCCGTGGCTGACTATTCTGGTTGTTCCTGGGCCATTCTCAGTTTAAAAGAAGCTAAATGAAGAAACATTATAGTCTTTAAATGAAAGCAGAAGGCCTGGAAAGTTCAATGCTTCTGTCAAGTTTTGTGCTTTCACTGAGGGATCCAATCCTCCCTTTAAAAGGCCCCCTGCCTCAGCTCCTGGGCTGTAAGAGTCTGAGGCTAGACAGCCCCAGCAGTATGAGGAATCTAAGGCCCTCACCACTGGCTACAAGCTGCTTGGCACACTCTTCAGTGGTGAACAGGATCCTGGGTCTCAGGCCCCAGAAGTACACCATGGTAACGACTTGCAGCACTCTACACTTCTACGTCCAGCATTTTCTAAAGTCACTGCTATGAGAATGTACAAATGGCTTTAGCAATTATCCTCCTATGAGTATGTCACCTGAGCACACTCTAGTCAGCCAAGAGGGTTTCTTTAGATTAGCAAGTCTGCTGTAGGCAGAACTTGGGTCATCTGAAGGCCCAAGCTGAGGGTGTTTTGATCCCAGTGTCCACTGCTCCAGGGCAGTGACAGGCTCAGGCCAAGCTGAGAAGAATCCCCTTTACTCTGCTTCTAGACCATAGGAACAACTTGTGGCCGGTCCAGCTCTCAGGTCTCCAGGAACTGCCAGTAGGGAGCTGGGACTACTCTCCTGAGAGCAACCTGGAGCTCAGGGGAAAGGGCAGGGCAGGCAGCCCCCTGGTCTGAATAATAGCAGGGTTGACCACACTTCCCATTTCCTGTCTAAGAGTCCTGTGTACTCAAGGCCCCATGCAGCCTGCAGGGTCTCCCCTAAAGTACCCTGGTGCTCCAGATCACCAGCCTGCCCTCCTTTTCTATCCCAAGCAAGACCTCCCTGCTCAAAGAAGACTCGGCTGGGGAAAGAGAGCTGAGGACTCAGACACTCACCTTGGGGTCTGGACAGTCTCCTCCGCAGGCTGTTTTCTCAATGATCTAGTTTCAGCAGGAAGAATTTCTAACCCCATGAGAAACTGTTTCTCAAGGGAAAAGTTCTCTTAGGTGGTTCTCAGAGAGGTAAGAGGGCAGCAGAGCCCCCCTGTGCTCAGGGCATTTAGAAATGTGTGAGGCCAGGGACTCAAACCTCCAGCTGTGACAGGTGATGTCTCCCAGTGAATGCTGTGGCACCCAAAGGCCCACTGGCCCATGAGCGGCTCTGTATGAAAGGACAGGTTTATGGTTCTAGTCAGTTCCTGCTAAGGCAAGAGGCAGACCTGGGCAGAGCTTCTCTGTTATTGAGGTTCTCCTCACCCTCACGGGCCCGTATAATTTCTTTCTTGGCTCTCCAAACCCTTCACAGGATCTTGTGGGGCCTCAGACCACCCTCTGACTTGTCTGCTACACCTGAGCCACCCGTGGATTTGGGCAGCTAGGTGCCTTTCTTCTGATAACTACCCAGCACAACAAAGAGTGTATCATTCAACAGGGTTTGAACTCTGCTGTGGGGTTTAAAACACTAAGTTTTGTTTAGACATTTAATTCAACAAATATTTATTGAGCACCTACTTTGTGCCAGGCACTGAACTAGGCATCCTCACTGCACTTTATTCCCATAACATGAGCATCTGCTCAGACATTCAAAAAGGAGCATTGTCGCAACCCAACATAACAAAGGAGAGTGGAGTGTGGCGGATGCAAGCATCTCCCATGCCAAAAGGCACACCCACCAGAAATGTGCTTTCTTTCTCTGGACAGGTTTTCACTACATGCTTGCTTTAAAGCATCTCAATGCTGACTGAGAGAGAAGTTGCACCCTCCATGCCCCCAAGGACTGGAACCTGGTCGTCAATTACATACTCTGAGTGCTATTCAATAAAAGGAGCAAAACAGCCTGTCATTAAAGGATATTTGGGTTAGAAAAGATGTTTGTTTTTCCATTAGAGGGTTGCAACAGCCCTTAAGAAAGGTATAAACATCCCTGCCCTGACTGCGTAAACGTTTAAGGTAGACCTAGTTCTGGATTCCTGAGTCAGAATCTTCCAGTTGTCCACAACCTCAAAGGCCAGAGAAGCGAGAGGAGATTTCTATCCTGGAGAGGAATGAGTGGACGGCACACCTGGTCTGGAAACACGACACACCGCACCAGCATTTACAGAAGCAATGCAAAGAGGGCCGCGCTCTAGTCCTATTTCGACTCGCACACACATGGGACTCACAGCAGGCTGGTCTCTGCTGCCCTAGTTGTCCGTGCCCAGCTTGGACAGGCCTCGGCGGAAGTCATGGAGGTCATCGATCTTTCCATCCAGCACTTCCAGGAAGCTCTTCAGCTCCACCTTCAGGTGGCGCTGTCGGTATTTACTCTCCTCAATGTCTGTCTTTAGAGACTGCACTTTGTCTTCCAAGTTCTGATTGTCTCTCTCGGCTGCCTAAAAAAAACAAAAAGGGAGAAGGGTCTGAGACAGGGTAATGGGAGCCATTGGCAAAGCCTCTCCAGTGAATAGGGCCTTCTCCATCAGACCTGTGGGCTGCGCCGGGGCTAAGATCTAAAGACAAGTTCAGCCCCTCAACACACAAGACAGAACCATGGTCTTGGAAAGGAGCCACCAGGTATTTCAGGCCCTGGCAGGGGGACCAACAGGCCGGCTGGGCAACCAACACCTAGCCTGAAACCTAAGTCCGAGCCCAGAGGGACTTCACAGAGGGTTTAGCAGTGACGATCTGAAATCCTGCTGGACACTGGCAGCGCCAGGGTGGTCAACAGAGGCCACCTCTAGGTTCTACTCTGAGAGAAACTGGCTAGTGGTTCCACCGAGAGGCCTCCTCAGCCTCAGGCCGATGTCTGGCCCTGGAGAGGAAAGGTGAGCTGTGCCCATGACACAGGGACAGGCATCTGTGGACCCGATGCCATCACCACGGGGACTTTCTGCAGAGCTGGGCCCTACAAGACAAACAAGGCCCATCTGGGTAAATCAGACCAGACAGCCATGTGTTCTCAAAAGGTCCTTGGGCCTTGCACTCTTCATGTCAAATGAGAGGTTTGTGTGGGCATAAATTGTGGCTTTCTTGAACATGTGCCCAGGAACCAGTCAACAATGAAAACTGGGCTTGTGTAACTCAATAAAGTGCTCCTCGAGTATGTCATAGGGCCTAAAGTTTAGAGACCTGGAGGTGAAGGAGTGCCTGAAAACCCTCATTTTATAGATGAACGAGGAAGGCCTGCCCATGGTCAGGGGCTGGGAGGTGGTGGCTGTGGATGTGCATCCTGATCCTGTGCTCTCAGGCTGCCCTGTTGGCCTCTCCTTACTGTCTCTGTGTGGCCTGCAGGATGGTTATGGAGAGGACACCTTTGTGTAGGTAGAAAAAGCCAAAAGACCAAGGCTGCTAAGTCTGCCCCCAGGGGCAAGGATGGTGAGCAATCACTGCCACCTTCTTCAGAACAGAAAATCCCTCTTCTTTACCATCCTTGTGTGAAAGTGCCAGAGAGTGAAGAAATCAGTAACACGACCACCACCTTCTCATCTGAGCCAGGACAGATGTGCCCCTCTTACCTCTAACTTCTCAGAGACATATTCACACTCTGACATGAGCTGAGGTATGATTTCACTTTGTTTTCGGAGATCTGTCAACTCCTACAGGAGATAGAAATAAAAAACAAAACACTCAGAAATGTATTCTTGAAAATCACTAACTTGTGCATATACTAACGGATGTCACTTTTAGGACCTGTCCTGTTTGCATAAATAATATCAATGAGGCTACTTTTAAACATCAGGAGATTCCAGAGGAAAGTGTATGACATGCATGATCACAAATGTCTGTACAGCACCATAAAGAGGCAGGTATCTTTATGATTTCTGTTTTGTAGATGGGAAAATTAAGACCTAGAGAAGCTTGGTAACCTGCCCATGGTCTCCAACATGTGTGTGCTTAACTATTCTTACTTCCAGAATGTAAATGACTATATGATTGGTAGCTCTAGCTGCATTAATCTGACAGAACCCAACTTGTGATGACAGGTGATCCATAAAAATGTCGGGGTGTTCTGTGAAATGTTCAACTAACTCTTGGGTCTGAGTAACTGACAGTATACTCTAAACACAACTTGGAGACTGCAAGGTGATGGTGAGGCCTTCCTTTGCCCTGGAGTCTGTACCTTGTGACTCCTGGCTCTCTGTCCTGGTGTCCTGGCAGCTGCCAGGGCCAGTCACATGCTCTAAGCTACCTGCTGTGTCCATGGTGGCCTCCCCTCAAGGCTCAGAGGGTGCTAAGGCCCCTGCTCGAGCACCGTTACTCACCGTCTCCTTCTCTCGGAGTTCTGACTCTAGCTCTTCAATTCTCCTTTTCAGCTGTGAATTCTTCTCCTTCTCCCTGTTTATCTCACTGCACTGTTCTTCTAGCTCGTCAATCTTCAACAGACATCACACAGTAAAGCAGAGATGCTAGCTGACTTTAGTCATTAAACAGGAGACTCCCACAGATATTTTATGCTTTTTTAAAAAATACACCATAAACCAACCCACTCACAAATTTTTCTCTGTGGCCGCGAACAAGCTCTAAGCTTCAGGATACTCTGGACTTCTGGTTTTCTCACAAGGCCACATTAGAGGTTTCCTTTAAAGATCTGTCACAGCCTAGATATCCCCTGAATGATTTTTACACGTCCTAAATTATCTCAAGGGTTTAAGCCAGCAGGGGAGAGAACTTAGCAACTCTGTGGGACAGTGGCTCCCAAATGCAAAGCAATGACATTTCAAACCCTGAGCACCAAGGTGGCCTTACCCTCGATACATGCAGAGAGGCCTGCCAAATCTTCCTTTGAGACTAATGGCAAATCCCAGGGCTTTATCTTTTCCTCCTTTCCAGGTCTGCCCGCTCCAAAGGCTACCAGTGTGGAATGAACAGGCAGAGGCCTGACACCCCACTGTCATCCAACACTGAGCATTTCTCAGGGACCCAAAGGCATATGCAGAGTGGATGGCAGGAAGAGAACTAATGTCTAACACAAAAGCAATGTAGTGATGGGGTCCCCACAAGCCAACAGCAACCTTGGACATGATGGGTGTTAGCAAGAGGACATTTCTCAGAGGTGGCCTGCACCAAATGCCACCAGCTTCTACCTCCATCCTGGAAATCAAGCTCCTGATGTGTCCGCCCAGGGAGGGCCACACTCCTCCAAGGAAGCACACATCCCACCCCCACCCCCACTCCCTATGGTCTCCATACTTAGACCAGAGTGAGAAACTCAGCTCTTTGCTTGAAAAAAAGAAAAGAAAGAGCAGGCAGACCTGCTAGGCCTTGGTCAAGAAGGTACAGAGTCAGCAGCTGGCCTGATGCCCCCTGACTGTCAGCACTTTCAACACTGAGATGAAAAAATGACATGAGGCAGCTTTATGTGGCCTCAGCACCAAAGTGCAACCAGTGGCAGATCTATAGCAGCTTGTCCAGGTTGGACAGAGCAGGTCACACATGCAGGTTAGGGGACAGTGAGCACCAGCCTAAATGTGAGGTGTCCCCTGAAGACCTGTCTACTCCTGCTGGGCTGGCTACAGTCTCACTACCACAACATGGTCAGCCCAGGACCCTCAGGACCTCAGGCACTCCAACACTTCCTTATCAACTGGGCAGAATGGCAGAGAGACAGTGACTCATACAGGCAAGATTACAGGTGAATTCTGAAAAACTCTAAGTGCCAGGATGTCAAAGTTAGGAACTAGAAGGCATCTGACAGCAGTCAGCACCCACCTTCCTTGTGCTTTAAGCAGCATAATCTTTTCTCACTTCTAAATTTGCATTTTAAAAGGAATGATCTGAATGGAAGCAGAGCTTCTGAGCAAATGCTCCTCACTATTTCCTGGATATTTTTTCTCTCATCCCCTGGTTCCCCTTCCTCCACTGAAGATCACCACACCACAGAAATTCTAGAGAAAAGCACCCACATCTAAGGCCAGCTGTGATGAGCCCCAGAGGAGCCTTTGAGAGGGACAAGGTTGGACCCTCAGTTCATTCATCTTCTCCTTTAACAACAGGAATTATAAACTTGCTTGCAGAAAAGTAACACATCAATAGTGTACATGGTTAAATTTCTACTGGGAAAGGCGGGGAGATAGAGAATGTTCTAAGGGGAGAGGAGAAAGTCCTCCTCCTGCCCATGGGGGAGGGCAAAGTAAGGAGGAGGGGGAGGCAGGAGAGAGAAGGACTCCTGCTGCTGGTCACTGGCCCTCCCTCCTGCTGTGGCTCCCCGAGGCCCACCTTGTGGCGGAGCCTGTCATTCTCATCCCTGCAGATGGAGAACTGCTTCTTCCACTGTTCCACGCTGGCTGCCGACTCCTGTAGCGCTGTGGTCAGCCTGGCATTGCTCTCCCGCAGGGTCTGCAGCTCGATTTCCCATTTCTTCACATTGGCAGCACTGTGGGGCAGGAAACAGGCCGGATGGAAAAGGGGTACCAGGGAAGGAGATGAGGGTGCTGTACATCACACTGTACCTCCACCCAACTGGGGAAGGGGGACCTTGCCACCCCTCAGCCTGGCTGAGGGGAGCCCACACTCTCGCTCACCAGTGAGTGGGGTAGGGGTGCTGGCTGCATAGACCAACAGCCACGAGGGACAGGGCCTCTCTGTAGGGTGAACATGTCACCTCATGGGGCTTAAAGAATTGGCTTAGAAGAGAACTGAGGTCTTAAAAGAATGAGGAGACAGGGCTTCATTCCCTGCTGACCCCCTGTACAGAACCCCCTTCCCGAAATAAAACCAAGGACAGAAGCTCTGCATACTGAGGTAGACTATGGGCCCTCTGAGGGGCTCCTGAAAGCCATGCACACCTCTCTGGAGCCCGACCGAGAACCTTAGTTTAAACAACATGCATACAGACAGCCCTGTTCCAGGTAAAAATGGCGCCACATCATTTGTGCCTCTTCAGGGCCCTGAGAGGAATCCAGACTTGAGAGATGAGGGCTTGGGGACAGACAAGACAGTGACTGGGAATTGGCCTCTTGTGAGCAGAATGGGTGTCCCACCCTCTGTGTGGGAGGGAGCACTGTCTGTCCCAGGACCTTGTGATCTCAGGGGTATGAGGAGATGGAGGTGTATGGAACATCTCTATCCTCACCACAGAGACCTCCTGATTTACCTCTTATTCCATGAGCTCAGTGAGGATGAAGTTTAAAACAAACGAATCAGGTTCCCCTCAGTCACTGCTCCCTTAACCCTCCTTTACCTTCCTCCTCTTAGAGCTCACAATCTGTGGTGCTGAATGTGACCTGAGGTGACAGAGAAGAACTGCACATGACAAGCCCACAAGTTTGTATCTGGCTGAGGAGAGTCCTCTTCTAAAGGTCTTTTAAAATTTTTTTTAAAGCAAATGCAACTGTGACTGAATAATTTGTGTTATCTTTCAGCCCACGGCCTCAAGAAACTAGGAATGTGATTGGAAAATACACTTTCAGTTTCAAATACCACAGACTGAAAAAATAGTAAAATGTTATTATCTGATGAATTCTAGAGTTGGTGACTGAGAATTTAAGCTGATTTAGGGAAATGGCTTCACATGCATTCCTGTAACTCACTTATTCACTAAACTCAGATTTGAAAACATTTATTTTTAGGGATGAAATGTTTTCATCCACAGCCCAGTGTGATCTAAACGAATTAGTCCTCACAACTGCCTGATGAGTAAAAAAATAGACTGGTTCCAGTTTTGTCTTTCACCTGACAATGAGCCAGAGTCCAAAAGCAGGCTGTGGGATCTAAGGGTCTCACGTGCCTTCTGGATTCCCAGGTCAGGCCACAGGAAGTAAGTGGCAACCACCAGCCAGGCCAGCCGACTGGGGAGGAGGGGGTCAGGTCCAAGGTGGCTCCAGCTGTGGAATGTGACTGGCTGCCTGTGGGACATTCTCAACTGGAGTCTTGAGTGAAAGGCAAGCAGTGCAGGTGATGGGAAGATTTACTTTTAGCCATGTGACCTTGGCCTGAGAGTCACTTGACCACCTGAGACTCAGTTTCCTCATCTGTATAATGTGGGAAGTTAGACAGGATGGCTCCTAAGATGACACAGATCACAAATGGGTGAGCCTGGGAGGGCAGCTTCTCAGGCACGAAGAGGAGGTTGGGGGGAGGCTGAAGCACCTGGCCAGGAGAGCAAGATGATCTGAAGGTAGCCACAGGTTGGTCCTCAACACAGAAACATTAGCACAGCTCATGTCATTGTTAAAAATTGAAATCTTCTTGATTCCAGTTTGGGGATCATGTTAAATGTATAGATCTACTTAGCAGAAACTGACACCTTACAAAATATCAAGGCTTCTTACCACTTCCCAAAAGAATATATCACTCTGTGTTGACGTGATGGATATGCCACTTACTCGGACCATTATGCATTGTACACATACATCACATACTTCATAAATATGCACAAATATGGTCAACTAAAATAAAAAAAAATATATTTTTAAAAGGAGAAAACACGTATGTTTCTATTTGTTAAGTAATTAATTTATGAACCTCAAAACCATTTTAAAGATCACTTTTGGCAGATCTTGTATGTTTTTTGTTGTTTATTCTTAGGTATTTTATGGTCCCAGTTCATATGGTAAAGGAAATTTTCTTCAAGTATATATCCTGTGTGCCTATGTACGCCTTTGCCCACTGACTTTTGTGTGATTTCATACTATTTTTCGTTGTTTCTTGAGTTTTTATATGCTTTTGTTGGATTAAGACTTAATCTTACATATGACTAAATAATAAATGTGTCTCCTCAAACACACAGCCCAATTACAGAGACGTTCCATACACTCTCTCACACTTGTGTATTGTCCCTCACGTACAACTCACTGCCCTGCAGACCTGCACTCTCCCTCTCACACATACACTCACACACACAGCCACACTCACACACTTTCTCACATTCACACACATACTAACTGATGTTGATGTGGCTGGCCAGACAGGGAAGGCCTTGAATGTGAAGCCTCTTGGTTTTCTTTGGACCAGGAGACAAGCCTGGAGGCTCTGAGCAGGGCCTAGTCTTCTCTCAATTTTCTGAAACCCTGCCCCCCAGGAAGTACTGAATGTGGAGATAGTAGGACCTGAGTTTTAACAGGCTCACCTCTGCGTCAGAGCAATCTTCAGCTTGTCGTTCTCGGACTTGAGGTGCGTGTCAGCTGGACCTGCATGAGAGGCCTTTTCATCGTCCGTCCCATTGACACTGGATGCCTGAGTAGAAGATGGGGTTTCACACCCAGATTCCTGGCCAAAGTGAATTATCTCCACACATTACTGTTTGTCCCCACACTGACAGCAAATTAGGCACAATGAGAGACTATATGTTTGTGAGTGTGGATGGACCAACTTATTCAACCAGAAGGCAATGAATACTAACAAATAAAAGAGGCTAACAAAGGCTACTGATTATGGGGCAAATACCCTAAAAAGTTCACCTAAAGAGTGGGAGACCATAAAGTCTGCCCACTTACTGACAAGAAAACACCTGGGGCCACTGCTTTTTTATTTCAACTCTGCAGACAAACCCAAAAAGCTTAAGTATCTGGACTTCTTAAGTACCATAGGACAGAAGGCACAGGTTAAAAGAGATGGAGAGATTATGATAAAAAACAAAGAACAAGACATAGTGAATGAAGGCAGAGAAAAAGTATTAAAGCTGAGATAAAATCCTTGGGCTACAGGGAGTTAGATCAACATATCCATTTAAAAAACAGGAGCCAGATATGGATGTTGCTGTCTCCATTACTACTTAGCATTGTTATGAATATCCTAAAGTGTTTTCTGCAATAAACCAGACCACAGGGAGGTGAAATCTCATCTGGTCTTGGATAAGATCTTAGATTTTATTTAGCCTCCAATAAGCATAAAGGTAAAGGAAAGAACTATGAAGGGAATGATGTATAAATCTGACTAATTTTAAATTCCTGCACTGCAAAAAAAAAGTCAGGAACAAAATTAAAATGCAAACAAAAACCTGGGGAAAATATTTCCAGCAGATATTATATGTAAATTATTAATGGTGTTTCTCTACTGAAGAACTCTTAAAGAGTCCTTATCTTTTAGAGCTACATACTAAAGTATTTATGAATGAAATAATATATCTGGGATTTCCTTTAAAATATGGACAAGAGAGGAGAATTGGGGGGGGCATATATAAAATAACTGGTTAAAAATTCCTGGGGCTGGGGATTTAGCTCAGTGGCACGCTACCTGCGTCACAAGTGCAAGGTCCTGAGTTCGATCTCTGGTACCAAAAAAAAAATTTTTTTTTTAATTCCTAATTAATAAAGCTGACCTATGGGTACCTAGAGGTTCATTGTACAATTCTGCCTGGTTTTATATGTGTTCAAATTCTGTCATGTTAAAAAAATATGCAGAGCTCTTAGGAATCAATACAAAAAAAGATAACAATTATTTTAATAAAGAAAAGATCTACTGATATTTACAAAAGAAAAATACATACAAATAAACAAAAATATTTAATGTCACTAGAAAAGAAATAAAAAATCCAATGAGATACATTTTTCATCTGTCAAATCAACAAAGCTTTCTTAGTGATGGTGTGGGAAGAAAACCCTTTATTCACTGCTGGTGGGAGTGGGAATTGTATATTTCGGTAGGCCAAGTGCACAGTACGCATCAAAAGCTTTGAACATATCCATACCTTCAACCCATATCTCCTGCTCAAGAATTCACCCTGAATAAACCATAACAAACACAAAGATGGGCAAGAACTTTCATCGTAGTGTTATTTATGTTGATGAAAAACTAAAAACAGCACAGATATTCCACATTCTAAGAGGTTAGTGGAATAAGTCATGTCACAAACACATTGGAATACTGTTTAGCCATTAAAATAGTTTTGAATACAGACAGAGGTGATTTTTATTCTCTTCTTAAAATGTGATGTTTTATTTATACAATAAACACATATTGCTTTTATAGTCATAAAAACCCTTATTTATTGTTTTTGTAATTAGGCTGCTTAAATCTTCAACTACTGGGAAAACTTGGTCAAAGTATTCATTCTCTAAGAGATTCAGCAAAATAAGCAACTGATTTCTAATAAAAAGAAAAAGAGAAATGAACACTGATCTCTATATCTGGGGAAATATCAGGAAAGGTAAATAAAAACTAAAGCTTTGAGAGAAAAATTCAATTCTACATAATATACACACAATATTTTATTGGGTATACTTGTTTTTTAAGGTTTAAAATACTTTTGAGGGGATAAACATTAAAAGAAAACCATCTATAGAGAAATTCTGACTTTTAAATTTAAAGAGAGTACTATAACATAAGATATTCAGAAAAAGACTATGTATATAGTTTTGTTTTGTTGTTTTGAGATGGGGTCCCCACTATGGAGCCCAGGCTGGCCTTGAACTTGTGACCTTCTGTCGGGAGCAATGCTACATAATTTTAGGGTAAAATCATTTGGTTAGCCTAGTTCTCCTGCTGCCTCCTGAGTAGCTGGGATTACAGGTATGTGTGCCATTATGCCCAGCAAGACAGTGTATTAGAAAATCTCTAGACTATGGAATATTTCTATAAAATTTGTGTCCAGTTTTATAGCTTCTCAGAGATTACTAAGTAATTGGTATACTAAATTAACTAGTAGCACTTAGGTTATATTAAAGTTATTTAGAAAGATTCAGGAGTGCTCCTGTCCACCTGCAGCCTCATATACCTTCATTTCCATAAATCCACCAGGGGTGTCTTTTGTATGACAAGCTCAGGCCAAGTTTCTGGGAACATAAGACAGACCTACCCATGCACACACCTGAACTCCTAGCACTCTGGAAGGATGGGACAGGTGGATTACAAGTTTGAGCCCAGCCTGGGCAACTTAGCTAGACCTTGTCTCAAAATAAAGGAGCCTGAGGATGTAGAGCAGTGCAAAGGTTCTTTGTTGCCCAATACTGTCAAAAACAAACAAATAAACAAAACTAACTTCTGCCTTTGTGAAGCAGCCCAAGCTGCCAGGTTTCTGACAGACTCAGAGTCCCAAGGTGTTCCCTGCCCTGTTCTGTGAGCACTAAATGTTTAAGGTCCTCACCTGGGGGGCAGTGATGCTGAAACTTCTCCCCTGCCTTCTTTGGTGGCTCCTCTCCTAAAACTAGCTCTGGCTTCTGCCTTCCTCTCCTTCTGTGAGGCTAATGGTCAGGTCTATAGTTGAGCTTGGCAGCTCCAGACACCCAGGGCTCCTGGTACTTGTCGCTGGAGTTGTCCCTGACACCAATCCCTTCCTTGTTTGAACTGTGGCTGCCTCTGTCCTGGTCCTGCCCCCTACAGCCTTCTTGACAGTCTTCCTGCCCTCGGTCACTCCCTACCTGCCTTACCAGCTATACATGACCCTCATGCCAGATCCTGATCAATAGTCATGGACACCGCCAGTGTCCACTGGCTACCCAAGAACAAACAAACTGCTAGTAAACAAACTCTCCACTAATGAAGAATGGCAGGTCTCGCACAGTATTCCAGGCACATCTGCACATCCCATCCAGCCTAGCCATCATGCTTATTTCTGACCCCAACTCGCTGGTCCTGAACTCTCCCTTTTCCTGAATCTTTCTGCCAAACCTTTCTTTACCACTCTCTATAAAATGTAGACATCAAGAATGCTGGTATTTTTTGTCAGGCTAAAATGGGTCCTTTTTAGTCAATCATTACACTTCTAAGCAGACAGACTACTCAATTACTGGCACAGACAGCTCTCCTCCAACCAAAGAACAGCTGTGGGAATACCATCTCCCACTTGGATTTTGTTAAAAGAGGGAGAGAGACACATGGCTCTCTGGTAACAAGTTTCCTCTCTAACAGGCACAAGGTGCCTGCCTCCACTGATGAGCATTATAATGGAGACCTTGCCTTCCACCCCAGCAAAGAAGCATGCTGCCTTGCCACTGGCTTTGAACAGTGACCACAGAATGTCTCTCAGGGGTCGGAAACTGGCATTAACTCTAATTCCATCAACCATTTTCTGCCAAAAATACAGTACCACATCTTGAAAAATTCAAGAGTCTCATAAAACATGTCACATCCATCTTACCGTGAGCAGGCTAATAATTTGAAAAGGCCTTCAAAATGCCTTACTACTACACTTCTCTATTTCTTGCCATGAGTGACAAGGAATGAGGCATCTCAATTGCTGATCACACTCAATTTATTTTGTGGACAAATTACTTACTTGGGAATGATTACTTGAAGTCTCAATTTTCTCCTGGGACTTTTCTCTGGCAAGTTTGGCAGCTTCTTTTACCTCCTGAAATTTCTCTGCAAACTGAACAAGAAGAATAGTTATTAAAGTTTTGATTAATTTTATTTATGGCTGCTATTCAGAACTCATCTTTATTATTTTGTATCCAGCTTTAAGTCAATAAATTCTGTATAAATCCAGAAGAATTTCATTTGAGATTAAAAAGAAATGAATATAAGGAATGCTTTTTTTTTAGTAAACACTATTGGCCAAGACAAGGCTTAAGTAAGTCTCAAGTGACTGAGCTGACTTGATAATGAAGTATTAAAAACAAATTAAAAACCCAAGGTTAACAGTAACTAAAACAAAAGCAACAGAAGAAATGTAGCAACATCACAGAAGGGATCCATGAAAAACTTCACAAACCCTATGCATAGATTCAAGAATGCTTGTAAGTCAATGTCATGAAAAAGAAAACCACCCCCAAAATTTGGAGAAAAGAATGTTCTAGGTTATAAAAGCTTAAGATACAAAACAGTAAAATGCAACATGTGGCTTATGATTACATGCTTAATCATCATTCAATCTGCTATTAAGTACTTCAACAACAATAAGAGATGAAGAAATGTTTCAGAATGTTAATAACTTGAAATTTAGGTGATATGTGCAAGGTGTTCATTATTCTACACTTCTGCTTTCTAATATTTCCATAATAAAAATTTCTTTAAAATCTCAAGGCAATCATATCAATCACTGGCTCATAGTTACCAACAAGGCAATGGATTTTAATTAGCAGATACACTGTTTTAACAGAGAACAGGCAATGCTGATAGGCAATGCCCTTACTACAAAGCAAGGGGAAGCTCAATCATGGTTGCTGAGAAACAGAGGGCTACAGGGCTGCAGAGAATCCCGAGGTCTTGCTGAGAACTCACTTATCCGTGAGCACAGGCTCTCCTCTGAGTGTCTTCACAACACCAGCAACAGCAGTCTGCCTCGGGAAACCTTGACAGATAACAAGTGCTGGCAAGCCCCGCTGCACCATGGTGTAGGCCAGGGGTGGCGAACCTAAGGCAAGCGTGCCGCAGCAGTTTGTTCATTATCACTGAAAGCTCTAAAAGGTTAGCCATCACTGGTCTAGGTGGAAAAGGGCAGCTTTTCTATCTCAGCCTGTACTGCTTCCACTGGCCCCATTAATAAGGCCACCACCATGGGGCTGCATACTTAACTCTTCCAGAGCTGTCAGTGGAAAATCATTTTACCTGTTGCTTAAAACACATGAGACTCAGCAGGGATGGACAAAGGCCCCCTTCTTTTTGGGTACTCCTTCAATAAAAACTTCATGTCCTGAACTCCTTGATGGCAGAGTCCCTGCCCCTCCCCGCCTTTCAGAAAGCAGCCAGAGGAAATGTGATTCACTGAGGAAGGAAACAATAATACCCAAGACCTGGCTCCTGCCCTCAAAGGAACTCTAAGTCTGTAGAGGATGTTGTTTACATTCAAATAGGCACAAATCAAGAAGAAAATTTCAGAAAATAAGCTTGGAACTTAATGAACTAAGAAAAGCCCTATCAAATACATAATTTAAAATGACATGTTACTAGCAGATTCACGATG
The DNA here is from genome assembly GCF_000247695.1 of Heterocephalus glaber. The sequence continues at coordinate 18,648,445 of NW_004624768.1, forward strand.
GAACAGAACAAACAGGTGAGGAATAGACCCTACCAGTTAGAGAAAAATCAGCTATGAAAAAAAAAAGATAAATCAGTGAGGAATATTACTCAACATATAATTTCATGTTAGTAAATGGGTATTTAAAATCCTTACTAAAAACTACTAGCATGATACACTACTACTAAGTTAAAGAGGTAAGTATGAAAAAAAAGTCCAACCTTTAAAAATCTGGATGCAAACAGAATTGAAAATTTATCAAACTTCTGCTTGAGGGGTGGAAGGGTTAATTTTCTAAACTTGGAAGAAACAACAACAAAAACCCCACAAAAATGACAGGCCTGACTGTATAATTTAAAACTTTTGAATATAAAAGGGGAAAAAAAACTAACTCAGAAGGAAAACAGCCCAGGGGAAATATCTCTAGCTAGACTAGGACCACACAAAAAGGGTTATTATTTTTACTATAGAAAGGGTTTGTATAAGATGAAAAGGAAAATATGAAAACCCCAACAGATAAATGGCAAAAGCCATGAATTAAAAATAAAATAACTGAACAACTTACAGAAAAGATCGTCCAGCCTCACTGGAAATGCAAATCAAAATAATGAGGTACCATTCTTTGCCTGCTAAATTAGCAAACACTAAATACAATTATAAACCCCAGTGCTGGCAAGATTTTTCTGGTAGCATTGTATTTTGGTACAGGCCCACTGAGAAGCAATTTGGAAATGTGAATCATTTGTAGAAAAAAAAATCTTTATACCTACTGACTCAGTGACAGCACTTCTGGGAAACTATTCTGTGAAAATAAAGGAGAATATGGAAACAAAAAGACCTTCAATATAATGCTAATAATACTAGCACTGTCCATAATAATAAAAACCTGGAAGCAGCTCCAAGTGCCCAGAGAATGGAGGGAGGATGCTTCCCTTCACAGCCTCTGTGAGGAAAACCTGGCACCAGCGATCGGAGATGCCAAATGACTGTCCTTCGTGAAAAATCCCTCCAAGTCTAAGGCTGTCCACATTTGCCCCATTATTCAAAAAAGCATATATGCTTGTAAATTTGAAAAACACAGCTTAGAAATTTTTTTTTTAAACTTATAGCCCTAACACCCAAAGATAAGCACTAACAACATAAACTTAAGATGTCTTTCTATCTATATAGGCACCCATCTCACATATTTCCTTTTAAAAACAGAATGACATAACATATGTCATTTTATAACCTCTCTTGAAACTTAACACTATGACAATGCTCCCAAGCAATTATACGATCTTCTACCACATTATCTTAGCTGCTGCACAATGAAGAATATACTGAAAGACATACTGAGTTAAACAATTTCTTATTTTGATATTCAGATTCTTTCCTTCTTTTCTCCCCTCTTTCCTCCCTCCCTGCATTCCTTCCACTGCCCATCCCTCGAGCCCTCCCTTCCCGCTTTATCACCTTACCTCCCTTTTTTCTCTCCATTCTCATAAATGATGCTGCAAAGAAAATCCTTGGACCTAAATCTTTGTACTCAATTACAATAATTTCTGTAGAACACATTCCTGTAAATGAAACCCATGGTTTCTGAAATATGTTGCCAAATTCTCAAGTCTTTATTTAATTAACGTCATTTTCTGCAGTCTTTTGTAGTAATAATTTTAATCAAAATCATTATCATCATCATGGAAAATGAGAGGGGAGCAGTACCTGCCTTTATGTTTGCCTCCTTTTGGCCTTGGCCACTGAAGACCTGTGGCAGACACTGCTGCCTGCATATTCAAAATTCCCTTTTTTGCTAGGTGTGGTGGCACATCCCTATAATTCCAGCACTCCAGAGGCGAGGCAGGAGGATCTCTGTGAGTTAAAGGCCAGCCTGGACTACATAGTGAGTTCAAGGCCAACCTGAACTACATAGCAAGGCTCTGTCTCTTTAAAAAATTCCCTTTTATTTCTTTTCTTTTAGCTTAACAGAATCTCAAATTTGTCTGCAGCAGATAATTTCCTAGGTGATGAAAACGAAAGCCTGGTCCAAGCCAATCACAGAAATCTCATTTTTGGCACAAGTGGGCTAGGGACCCAGGACTGACAATGAGACCTAAGAAGTCCTCCACAGCAGTTTCCAAGGAAAGTGTGCGGCAGCACTCTTCTACCTCCTCCCCCTTCCCATGAATGTAGATGTGATGAACAGAGCTTGAGAAGCCATATTATCACCATGAGGGAAAGGCCAAAGAAAGAAGAGACAGACAAACACACACAACTCTTAGACCCAAGGTTACAGAACCAGTGCCAGCAACACCCGCCTCAGGACTTGTCTTCTGCATAAGAAAAATCTGCTTTGTTTAAGCACTGTGATAAGTTTTCTGTTATTTGCAGCCAAATACACTCTCACTAAAACATGGAAAGGATGATTAATATTATCTATTCAAAAAATGGATCCTTAAATCTGGTGATAGGAAGGTAGGAGGGCGGGCAATGTTCTTCCCACACTCAGCTAACGGAGTAACTACACGGGGACAGATTTGAGTTACAGATGAAATCATTGAAATGGGTAAAAAGCAATGCCATATGCATGGCACAGCATGGGCCTCTTGGGACTCCACCCTGGATGGCTCCCTCTTAATGGCAGAACACCTCTCCACGTGCCTGTGGCAAATGAGATGAAGCCAAGCCCAGAACCGTGATCACTTGAGGTCAGATTCCAGAAAGAATCAAAACATTAATAACTACCCGATTCTCTTTTCATTCATTCATTCATTCATTCACTCATTGATTCATTGAGACAGGGTCTTACTAGGTCATTAAGTTGCCCAGGTTGGGTTCAAACTTGCAATTCTCCTGCCTCAGTCTCCCAGAGTGCTGGGGTTACAGGTGTGCACCACCATGCCTGGCTTCATTCTTGTATTTGGTTCTCTCTCCCTTTGATTCTTTTTCTAAACCAGAACATGCAAATTCCTTTTCAGCATTCTTCAGTTTACCAAGCTCTTATGCCTTCTCCTGTGGGTGGACAGACAAGGCCCGGTTCACACACAGCTTCGACTATTTTTGGAAAGCCTAGCTAAAGAGTGGAAAGTTTCCCTGCAGTGCTTTCTGAATGGTGGTTCTGAAGTGGTCCTTCTAATGAGGGCTATTAAGAGCAAGATATCTATTTTTCTTCTGGGGGTTAGAGAAAGAAGTACATATAGAGTGTTCTTAAGTGCAAGGGTCCACACCAGTGCTTGTTTCTCTAGCCTGAGTGTTTGATTACCAGTCCTCCTCCAGGTCCGTGGGTGGCTGCTGGAAAGTCAGCACTATCAGCCACAGCTGTCCCTCAGCATGATCCTCAGGAATCCTTCAGACCCAAGTTTCTTCGGTGCTAGCTAATTGCCACTTGTCGGGACTCCCAGCCTTACTTCATAGTAATCTATCAGTGTGTGGTTAATTGTTTACATCAAAGAGAAAGGGAAAGGAAAAGTTGATTTGAAATATTTTGGACAAAGGCAACATCCGAGAGCTTATTTGAGAAGTCTGTGTGATAATGGTAAGACACAGTCACAGGGTGGAGACTCGAGTGTTGCAAAGTCTGAGACTCCGAAAGATGGGACACTCCTCCTTAATGACAGGACATTTTCTTCTGTCTGGGAAAAATTAGAAGCAGCCGCCCCTGGAAGCAGGCACAGCTCAAGGTCTCTTCAGTTCTTGGAGCACAAAGAACTGAACTTTAACAACCTGCTCCAGTTTTTGGTTGAATTTTCCTTTTGATTCTTTTCATAGGAACTTTCCCTGTTCATCCTTCTAGCTACTGCAATTCTTCCAAAGATGAAGAAATTGTTCCAGGAAGCTGTGACTCACACCATCCTGGGTATCAGGACAGAACTTCCAGCCTGGACAGGATCAGCAGCCAGTGCTGAGATGGGCCCAGCCAGGACCCAGGAGCTTCCCAGTGGTCTGAGGCTCCCAACGCCATTTCTCTGGGCATGAGCCAGTATGGAGGGGCCCCAGAGTGTTGGGGGGTGCTCCCATCTTCCTAGATACCTCTGCAGGGGAGAACCCTCCTTCAGACCGAGGTTCCGGCCACTCCCTCCCTCAGTCACCATCACACTGGCTTCCACTCTGCACAGATTCACTCTGCCCTCCCAGCATCCATCTCAGAAGAAGGTGTCACCACTTCTACCCATCACTACCCCAGAGTCTCTACCTCCCTCATCCACTCACCAAGTTCTGCCAATTTGGCTCCGTCATCTTAAAATCTCTCTAATTCTGCATCAGTGCTACCCTGAACTAAAACAATCTAATCTGACCAGCTGCCAAAAAAGGGGGAAAAAAATGTCTACCTAAAGTGCAAATCTAATCACTTTCCTTCTGGGCTTAAAAATCCTCCTCAGGTCAGAGGATAAAAGTCTAGACTCTCCAGAATGACCTAGGAAGCCTTCCAATGGCTGCCACTAGCAGCATTCCTACCCCCAAATCAGGGACACTCCATGACCTGTCACAGCTTCCCTCACATGTCACACAGTGCCATATCTCTGTTCTGCTACTTGGGTTTCTTGAGGACCGTGACAATGGGAGACTCCCATCTCATTGTGCCATGTGCACAGGAGAGGTGGGTTGGGCTCAGGGTCTACACAGAACCCTGGGGAAATGGTTAGGCCAACCTTTGAGGGAGAAACAAAGTTGGATGCTTAGTGATAAAGAGACTGGCAATGTGAATGGGCCCAAATGGAACCAGTCACGTTCCACATGAATGCTTGGTAGAAATTGCTATCCTTCACAGGAAAAGAATCTTTCAAACCAGGCACAAAGGCGTATAGTCACACTGGCCAAACCACAACACTGCCTTGAAAACACTCCTGCTCTCAGAGCCAGAGCCACCTGACCGCTGGCCTTGCTGGATCCAGCTGCCAACACAGCTAACCTCCCTCCCAGCATCCCAGCTCCTAGTGACAGCTGACTACACTGGGCCCCTTCTCCCAGGGGCAGCAGTGACTCATCTTCCTACAACCTGCTGTGCCTCTGCCAGCCTCCCACCCTTGCGTTTCCTGTACCACACGAAGCTGCTTCAAACAGGAGAGTTTGCAGAGAACTCATCTCTCTGCAAATGTAGTGAAAGTGAAGCAAGAGCTCAGCTGCCAGAGAATTCTCAGGACCTCAAAGTCCCTTATCAGCCAGCAGCAGCAGGCCTCGAAGAGCTCTGCTGAGCTGCTGAGTATCACACTTGCCAGGGTCATGGTACCCGGAATAGGGAGGAGAGGACATCTCCCATCATTATGTCTGTTTCAGTCACTTTTCTCATTGCTAGGACAAAATACCCGACACTCACAACTTAAAGGAGAAGGGGTTTATTTTGGCCCACGTTTCTGTCCATTGTTCGCTGGCTCCAAGGCAAGATGTCATGGCAGAGGGACATGTAGAGGAAAGGTGGCCACCTCATGGTGGCTGGGAAGCAGAGGGAATCAAGGGAGGAATTGGGAAGGGAGATACACCTTTCCAAGTCATGCCTGCCTCTTCCAACCAGATCCCACCACTGAACAGCAAGTCAGCTATAGCACCCCATGATACAATTACCTTTCAAACACACACAGCTTTGAGGGCCATTTTAGATCTAATCCAGAACATTCCACCCCAGCCCCCAAAAGACTCATGCACATTCCTTGTGAAAATGCAGTTAGTCCATCTCTAACGACTGCCAACATCCTAACAGTTCCAACACTGCTGGAAAGCCCAAGTCCAAAGTCTACTCTGAGACTCAAAGCAAACTTTTAGCTGTGAGCTCCTGTAAAAACCAGAAAGAAAGTGAAACATTTCCAACATACAATGACACAAGATAAAATTTCCAATTCCAAAAGGGAGGAAGGAACAAGGAGATAGAAATTGGATAGAGCAAGGTGGAAACCAAGTAGGGCCAACAAATTCTGTAGTTCCATGTCCAGGGCACGTTGTGGTGATGAGATAATGTACTCCAAAGGGCTTCGGTAGCCCTGCCCCTACAGCACTGCTAGTGGCTGCAGTTCTTAAAGCTTCTCTCTTGGGCTGGCTATGCTCACTCTTTGTGCCTTTCCTCATATCTTCTACATTCCTGGTTTCTCCAATCTCCTGGGGTCTCCATTGCACTCTGGCTTCATTCTTACATCTTCACATACTGCCCTCTCATAGGCATACTGCCTGGCCTCTTCTGAAGCCTGAGTAGAAGCCTCCCTGACCCCCTCTTGTATGCATTCTGTATTCCTGTAAAGCTAGCACCACATGGATGATGCCAAGGTCTGCCGCCAGCTCAAGCAATAGCTGGGCATCTTTGAATCACAGCTGCAGTGGCCACTGAATGTCTGGATGACTGAGAACTGTGAAACAAATCCTGCAAACCAAGGATGGCCCTTATTGATCATAGTGCCCTGGGGTTCTCTTCTCAAATGAGTTTTACAGCCTTGCACTCTTGAGCAAGCAATGGATGGAGTCTTGCTGATTTTCCTGGGATGCCCTAAAGGTAACACTGCTTTTGTCCTGCTGTAATGTACTTGGGCTTCTTTTTAATGCTAATCTTTTTAGCAAGCAAAATCTTCTTGGCTAAAACTTTGCAGGCCCTTTGTTTCTGGGGAAACTGAAAACTTTTCAAATGGGCTTTATGTTCCTGATTTTCAATATAAACCTGGCTAAAAGCAGCAAGCAGTATCCATACTACAGATTGAATATTGGGCTGCTTTAAAATTTCCACTACCAGAATAATTAGTATGCTGTCCTTAATCTCAGTTTCCTGCAAAGTCTCAAGAGTAAAATGTAGACAGATGTTCTGCCAGAGCATAACACACATGGTCTTAAGTCCTACTGCCAATGGCGTCCTTGTTCCCAACTGAAATCTCCTGAGCCTGGTCTTTACTGTTTGCCTTTTTGATCAGCATTCTGGTCTTCTGAACTCTGAACAGAATCTTCCTTGGCTTACAGTATTCTAGGACTTCTCCAGGTGGCATCTCCAACCCTTTCCTAACGCCTCCCACAAACCAGACCTCTGAACTACATGGTAACAACCACACTTCTCTGGTACCAAAATCTGTCATACTCACTTTCCTTGTCACTGGGACAAAATACCTGGCACATGCAACTTAAAGGAAGAGAAGGGTTTTTTTGGCTCACATTTCAGTCTATAGTCAGCTGGCTCCAAAGGCAAGAAGACAGCATGGCAGAGGCACATGGTGGAGGAAAAATCACTCAACTCATGGTTGCCAGGAAGCAATAGGAGTCAAATTAGGAGCTGGGAAGGGAGATACACCCTTCTAGGTCATGCCCACAGTGACTCACCTTTTCTGCTCAAACCCTACTGCCTACGAGCAAGTCAGCTATGGCAACTGCATAATCCAATCACTTTCTAAACACACATGGCTCTGGGGGACATTTTACTGGTTCTTTTTGTTTGTTTGTTTGGGATTTTTAAGACAGGGTCTCACTATGTAGTCCAGGCTGGCCTAAAAGTCATTGCAATCCTCCTGCCTCAGCCTCCCGAGTGTTGGGACTACAGACATGTGCCACCACACCCAGCTTCACGGCCATTTTAGAGCCAAACAATAACAACATTCAATGACCTACCCTCACACTTTTACTTCCTGCCCTGAATTCTGGACCATGGAGATCTGGGAATTTTAGCAGCCAGGAAACAATCTTCTGCAAGTGGACAGTGTGGCAGAGGATGCTCAGAATGTTACCAGGCTGATGTGAGCTTCCTAGGCTTTTAAGGGAATAGCCCTCATAGAAGTACCTGGGATGCAGAGGAGGACCTGTGAGGCCCCCATCAGGGAACTCACCTGTGACTGGGTATGCTGACATATGTCCATATGTGTGTGTGTATACACGTATGCATTCACTGGACAAGTGAATGGACAGACCAGTAGGCCCTGTCAGGTGGTTTCCTGGCTCACCTAAGTCCTCCATCTGTGAAAGTTGTCTTTAGTACACACAGGGAACCAAACAGGTGAATCTGTAGCAGGTAACTCTGTTAACTCCCCAGAATCTGGGATTCTGTAAAGGGCCTCAGGAACAGGGACTATATCTCTAACCCACAGACCCACAGTGTTGGCAGATCAGGAAGGCAGTGTACACTCGCCCAGGAGTCCAGGCAGTCCTTCTGGACTTCTGAGCCTTCCCAAGGCCTGGACTTTCAACCCTTCCTGAGGTTCTCTGAGAAACTGACATCCTGCAATAAATCCCTGTTTCATGTCAACTAGTCAGTATTACTTTCACCCCAAATATTCTTACTATCTACTAGAGCTCCTCTAGCAACCTAAAAGGAAATTTATTCTCCTAAAATAGGCTTCCATCTCCTTCAAATGGCTACATGAGGCTGCCCAGGGGCAGTGTATTCCCTCAGTTTCCCCAAGTCTGTGGTCGATCATGTTCTGCCCTTCAGTACCTTTCCAGCCATCCACAGGCATCTAGACCATTGGAGAACCAAATCAAAGCTGTGAATCAAATAAAGCAACAGACACCTCCCAACCCAACTGTGTGGCACTCAAAGGGGTGTGGGGACTCCAAGTCTTAATCACCTGACTCCCCCTCTGAGGGCTGCAGTCACTGGTACTGATGGCTGTCAAAGATAAACTATGCCATCCTTTAAAAGACGTGACAAGCTTACTCCATCAAGATACACTGTGGCTGGATCAAGGGTACTAAGGTAACAACACTCCAATAACTCTATTCTCACATGGGTCCTAAAAAGCTAGTCAGCACAATTTAGGCAAACAGGTCAGCCCCTCTGAGTGTACACTGACCTGCTGGGCCCAGGGAGCAGGGGCTGATACCTGACGAGGGGCACACTGGCCTTGTTGCTTCCCCACGCTGCCGCCTAAGGCCCAAAGCAGCATTTGTTAGAGATGAATTTTCCCTCCCCAACCAGCTGCTCCAAAGAACCTGGTATTGTGGAAAGGCACCTGCTCTGGCAGCCCTGCAATGCCAGAAGGGTGAAATGGAGGCCCGAAAGGAATCTTGCTCACCAAGAGCACCACTCCATCCCTCAAAGGCAATTTCTGAATGAGGGTGGCATCCAGTGTGGTGCTGACCACATTGTGGAGAGAACTACATACCTTTGTCAGCTGCTGCTCAGAGGAAAAGCCCAGACCAAACACTGTGTTGGCTCTGCTGTCAGCCCACTGCCCAAACTTCTGTGACGTTTTGGTGAAGGTCATATTCGGTGTGATTGTGCTGTTTATGATCACCTGGAAGAAAACAGTCCAGAGAAGAAATGTGAACACTGAGTTGGACACCACTGTCACTCCTCAGAATATCTCCTGCCGGCACAGCCAGCACTCACAGCCCATTTCCTCTGCCTGTCACTATTGGTCCCAAGTTCTTCTGCTGTGTCCCATACTGAGTCACATGCACACCATGGCTAGGGGCAATTTCAGACAGTTAGCAGTCAGTCACTAAGTCTCTCCTGAGCAGAGAACACTTTCAAAAATGGCCACTTAGTGCCCCAAAGCTGCCATGCATCAGAACACTTGGCCAGTCTCAGCACCTGATCTCAGAATGGCATCTGACAGCTTCTCCAGTCACTCCAGCTCCATGTCCAGCTCAACTAGGCAGGTATTCTAATTAAGATAATTTGTAGCAGGGTGACTTATAGAGACTAATCATATGGTGTGACCAGGGTAAGGACCCTACAAGACAATGATGGCGAAACTTTTAGACACGAGTGCCCAAACTGTAACCCAAAACTCAGTTATTGCAAAGTACAACACTGCAATCAAATCTGAATACTGAGGTTTTAGTTTAGAAAAAAACAACTCATACATTAACATCTTTTTTCTTTTGTCTTAAAAGAAAAATAACTTGCATGCCATAGGTTCGCCACCACTGCTATAAGGGATACTCACTGTCACCACTCCTTGGCCTTGAAGGAAGATGGGAGAGAGAGAGAGGCTTCAGGTCCTGAAAGGGGAAGGTCATGCAGAGCAGGCTGCCTTGAAAACCAAGGTGACCCTCAGGTGAGAGACAGGTAGAATGTGACCCCAGGAGGGGAAGTCAGGGGAACAAATACCTCCCCCCTCCCTCTCCAATCCCCATTTTCCACTGGCCAAACCCAACCAGAAGTTAGAGGACTTGGAAGTACACTGACATCATTGCAGGTCAGCCAAAAGGATGATATCCAGCATTCATTCATTCAACAAACATTTATGAAGCATTTACCATATGGCAGGCATTCTGCTAACCAAAGAGACAAAGCTAGCAAGCACTCTGTCAAGAGATCTGCCTGATGGCACCAGACATGATGAAGAAATGCAGGCAGGGGAATGAGGTGTGGAAAATACAGATCTAAACACGGGCTGGGTCAGGGGTTTGCTTCTAAGACCTTAGAGGTTGATGGGATTTTGGCTCAGGTCAGGCAAGACTGACACAGTAGAAGCAAAGCAGGCATAGGGAAGCCATGTGGCTAGAAGCTGGATCAGAGTGAATCACATGATCCCAGAAAGCCCACTCTGGTTATCTCTCAATTACTTGGATCCTGGAAGGCCAAGCAATGCCTAGAACTATTCATTTCAAATCTTAATACTGCCTTCAATGCAAACCTCTGCCACCAGGTGAGTGAATCCCTTCACCTCCCCCGACCCGTTCACACACATACAACCTCCCTGAATGACAACAGAGAGAGGCTGAGCAGAGTATAGGACACAGCTCTCAAGCCTGCCCCAAACAGGCTCAGTCAGTGAACCTGGAATAAAAGCGACACTGGTTTTTCTTTACAACCTAGCAGTTTCCAAGGTACTTTTTCATAAAATCTTTTATTTAGAATTCATTTTTACAGAAAGAACTGAGGCTCAACAAGGTCAAGTGACTTGTTCAAGATCATAAAACTAGGAAATGTCTAAAAAGGGTATGATGTATATATTAGCAAAGAAAAAGTTAATTGATTTAAAAAGCAAAATCTATTCCCCTGCTTAGGGGTTCATTTAGCTCCTGAAATGTGTGAGCTCATCATCAGTTTTTAGGAAATTCTCAACCACACTCTCTGTGAACATTGCTTCTGCTCCACTCTCTTGCCTCACCTCTCCTTTTAGGGCTCTAGTTACACAGAAGCTAGATCTGATGAGGGTATTCGACGCCTTTTATATGAATTATTTTTCCCTTGGTTCTTGGCTGTCTGTACTTCAATTCTGGTATTTTTTTTTTACTGATCTGTTTTCTAGTTCAAGAATTTTGGCTATTAATGCAGCCAATCTGCTGCTAAATCTATCTACTGAGTTCTTAATTCCTGACATATTTTTAAATTCTAGAATATCCATGTGATATTTTAAACATTAAATTCTAAGTCCCTGAGGATATTCTTCCTTAATCTATTTTACACATTCCCCCCTCCATCTCCTTAAATATATTAATCATAATTACTTTAAAATCCATCATGCAAACTCTAACATCTGAATCTGTTTCTATTGCCTAGTTTTTCCCTTCTTGTCTCTAGGCACAGGAACTGTCCTTTTGCATGTTTAGTACATTTTACGGCATACTGTCCACCAGAGAAAGTTTCCCTTTTTCTTTCCTAGGCAAGGTAGGTAGATAAGAGATCCCTACTTCTCTGGAACAGAGCTGGGTCAAGTCTGGGTTTTAGCTCTGGTAATCGCCATGCATAGGGCAGGCCCTTTGGGATTTCAACTGAGAGCCTCACAAGTCTTTATCTCCTCTGCCCTAAAAGACTGTGGAGATTCAGTATTGGCCTTGAGAAACTTTGGGCTCAGTTCTACAGCCTTTCAAATCCACCCATCTTCATGATTTAGCAAATCTTTACGGGGAAACTGGTCGAGAGACTGAAGCCACTCTAATCTCCCACTCTGCCCCTCAAGCTCTACCAAAATCTCTGCTGGCTTCTGTCAGCCCACAGCAGCCTCTCCTGGGGACCAAGCCTGGATGTCAGGCCTCTAACTGCTCTGAGAATGAGTCAGTGCCCAGGAAAAGGGGTGTGCAGGTTTGAGCGTCAATTTCCCACCATCCCTAAGGCTTTTGTGCCTTTATTATTTTTGTCTTCAGCTCCTGTTTGATTTCTCTGCACTATAAATGTGAAGAAATTTGTGCTCTGTCTCTCAGAAATGCGCAATCTGATTCTTTACATTCTGCCACTGACCTGGAATTCAGCAAGTGTCTTGAGGGGAAAGTCAGCCATCAGTTTTAAACCCCTCTAGTCCCCAATTTGCCACTTTAGCCCTGTGTCACTACTAAATAAATGCATTGGTGACGTCTCTTTCCCCTAGCAGGATCTCTCTACTGGAGCCAAGCCCCAGCCTTTAGTATGTACCCAGAATTGGCCGATGGTCCCCAGATAGTGCTGCCAATTCATCTCTGAGTGCTCCTCTCTTTCTGGACTTTTCACCTCTTTAGTTTTCATCATTTCTATAGCTCTCTGATACCTTTAAATCATATTTATCCCCCTTTTCCTACTTGTCAGAGGGAAGACTAGCCTGCTAGAATCTATATACCTTATTTGGAAGCAAAGTGCTGAATCTGTAGAAATTGAGAGATGCAATTTACTATGTGCCTCAAGTGACATGTCTTTGTGTTTATGGGAAGTATGGAATCTCTCCTAAGATTTTTGCTTACTTCAATTAAGCAGCATGCTCAGATATGCTAAGCCAGCTAATTGGTATGCTCTCAAGCTGCAGCTACCCTCCAAGCCTCTTCCATCTCCCAGTGCTCACTCTAAGCAATGATTCCATACCTCTAACCACCTGCCTATCTCCTTCCTCCTTCTATAGCGGGGGGGGGGCCTGGGAGCACAATTTATGGTTATCAGACCACAGCCAATAACTTACACCCACCAAGCTCACTCTCCCTCATCCGTGCTCCTTGCCCAAACTCTTGGTATGTCTGACGTATTTTGCATTTGGTGACATTACCGTGGTAATAACGATAATGCACTTTCCACATTACTAGTAAAATTGATCTTATAACTTGAGTCCCATCAAATTCACCCTACCTGATTCTCTCCAGTCTCCAAAGAGAAGGTCCATTCACTCATCCCAACCTATGCTTTCTGCAGTCTCCCGGGTCCCATGGCTTTGTCCTCAACCCCAAGATATTCCTCCTATGCTCACAACTGCACTGTGCACTCACTACTGCAGGCCTAGAATAGACAAAGGGCCTATACACTGCAGGGACACAATATGCTGGTCTTGCAGGGACTCATTAGAATTTTGCAGTGGGAGTTGCACTGTCCTCTTCATTCCCTACTGTCAGCCTGTGCTCCTGGGGAATTGCTTTGGTCCTGGTTTGGCACTGGTTCCATTCTCTGTCACCAGCATCAAGTTGCCTGGGCATCTGCCAAACACAACTACAGGATCCCACAAGCTACAAGTCAGCCAGGAGGAAGAAAGATGGAACTCTGCTCCGGTGCTGTGCTGTTCCTGGAATCCTCATCCCAAAATGTGGAAACCGCATCACCACGATTACCATTATATACTCACCAAATGGGACATGTGCATTTCAAGAGTGGTAATGCCCTGAAGGGTGGGTGCAGGAGCACATAATTAGACAGGCCCATGAAGGGACTTCTGAAGTACTAATGGCCCCCACCTGGCGATGGTTCCGCTTCAGATTCTTCAGCCTTACTGTGGTGGGAAAGTGATTCACATTCTGTAGAAACTACACTTCAGATTTTGCTTTTTGGTCTTTCCCCAAGCTAGTGATTTGCAGTACGGCCCTCTCTCACAATGGTGGGCAGTGACAGCACCCAGGCTCCCACTGTGCCACATGATCACTACATGAATGCTCTACAGTGCCCTCTGGCTGAGTGGACCTTCAGCATGTTTTGTCTTCAGTACATTTTGTGTATTCAAGGCATTGCTGAATTATGGTATCTTTAACTCATGATGATTTTACCAGGTTGTAGCTACACTAAGTCCAGGAACTTCTGTAGTGGCAAAGGACATACTTCTTTAACTGAGCGTGGGGCACATGAGGGTTCATTTTCTTACTAGACATTAAACAGTACATATAAAGAGCTTAAAACAAAGTTCACAAACTTCTAACACAGTTCTCACGGAGGCTAATCCTCAGGGTGAGCAGCAGCTTGTGAAAAGAACTGGCAGTGCCCTTTCTGTACACAGAGACACTGGAAAGTCAATGCACAGAGGGAGTGGCTAGGCACGCAGGTTCCAGTTTCACAGAACAGGTGGGGCTCAAGGGGACTGTGGGTGAGCAGGGGAGGGTCCTTAGTGGAGGATGTCATGCTGTGGAAGGCTGACTTCAGGCAGGAGAAGCAGGTGAAGGAACACAGAGGCTGGGATGAGCTAGGAGGGATGGAAGGAGAATGGAGTCCGGGAGCCAAGGGCTGGAGTGGAGACTGAGGGCCCAGGTGAGTGCTAACGCAGCAGGTGACTCAGCTGATGGGAACTGCTCCTCCTGGGAAGGGGCAAGAAAAGTCTGGGAAGACACTGAAGTGGAGGGGGGGATCCTGGCACATCCTGGTGTTAATATGGGCTCCCAACTCCTGCATACACCACCCTTTCTTGTGAGTTATCTCTGAAACTTCCATAGGGAAAGAAGACGCCCTGGTAAAGACCCAGTTCCTGCAGACTGCTGGAACCAAGTTTTCATAAAATGTTACACAAAACACCTGTCACCAAGAGCTATGCTGAAGATGCAAAAAGCTAAGCTCCCCCAGCCTCTGGTCACACCTGCTCTGGGCTTGGGAAGAACTTGCTCATGAAAGAGGCAGACAGGATATGGGATTCCTCTTCAGGGAGGACTTTCCCCAGTCCAGGAAGTTAGAAGTTGGAAGAGTTTAGAAGTTTTCCACAGAGAGTAGGACTGGGTTATAGCAATTAAAGATTGCTGCCTGATTCCAAGGTAGTTATTAATAGATTCTAATTTTTAGTCACAGAGAGGGAAGAAAACCAACATTCATGGAAAACCTACTGTGTGGTGGGAACTTTCCAAACGCTCACTCCCTTAACAGCAGGCGCTCTACATTTATTCAAAACAGGAAACTACAAAGATGGGTGGAAGAGGCGACCATGAATGTGTTCCTGAAAGCAATTTTACATTCTCAAAAGTAAATACCAAACAAGCCAGGGTTTGGGATGTTTGTAGCTTCCAAACCATCATGATTAGGCAGTACTTGCAACCCAGCGGGCACTGCTAAATATTTAAAAAACAACCTCTAAGGTCTCTTCCAATAGAGGTTTTCTGCGATTCTATAAATAACTGTGAACCAAGGGGAGCGGAGTCATCCAGAGCACCCAGAAGAAGCACCTGCTTCAGGCAAGTCTTGTCCACAGGCACAGGCAGTTTGTCATAAGGATGACAGTGATTAACTTGCACTATAAAGCGTGCCAACAGTGCAGGGAAATCAAATGCTGCAATGGCTCAATTAACAAATGCTCGGGAAATGAAATTTCTTTATGATGGAGTTGGGCATTCTCCCCAAAAACTTCCCTTCAATCACATGGCCAACCCTAGTCCGTTCTAAGGCTTCAGTCCTTAGTTTCCCCTTGGCAGGAGCAGGTGAAGGAGTACAGAGGCTGGGACAGAGAGAGGAGGGAGGGAAAATGGAGTATGGGAGCCAGGGAGGTGAGAGGAGAATGAGGACGCAAGTGACCTGCCCCTGCCCCTGCCCACTGTCCTCCTGTGCACATGCACACCTGGTGCAGGCTTGGAGAGGAGGTGGCCAGGCGTGACTTCGTCACCTGTTCACCCTCATTCCTATCCATGGTGTTGCTCATTTTGGGTTGGTGTTGAGGCTCCAACGATGAGCCACAAAAGAGCTCACAGTCTGCTGACAGAACACCCCTCCCAGAGCTGGATCCACATAATCCCCAGAACTTGGGTGATGCTGAGCATTCACTTTTGCTCACGTCTTTAGGCAGTAGTTGGAACTGACACATCCAATACTGTCCCTGAAAAAAAGAGACCTTTAGTGTTTCCTATGATGAGCAGCACTAATTGCTCTTGGCAGTAAGGGAGGCCTTCTCTGGGTCCCTCCCCAAGTAGAGCATGACAAATGCTTGGATGGGGAAGAGGAGCTCACTCATTGTGCCTGGTGTGGAATGACAGCTGCTAAAGCTGTTGGTTTCAACTTTTCCCTCCTGGGGGCCTGTGCTCTTCTGGCTGCCCTCAGTTCACATAGCAGCTGGGTCTGGTGTGACCTTCAGGTGCTTCCATATCAGCAACTTGTTCCTGAAGCCCATCTACTCCATTTGGAAGGGGCAGAGAGGCTTCTTCTTCCAAACAGCTGGTCCAGAAGTGCCAGCAGCAGCCCAGGGTCATGGATCTGATGGAGCTAGGCCAAAAGAACTGCCTGAGGTCACAGAGATGTAATCTATGGGTCAGATGCCTTCAAAGGCTAAACTATCATTTCAGTTTGGATCAATATTTGAGATCAAAGGCCTAAAAGCAGAGTTGTCTGAACATGGTACAACATGATGATGGGGAACCATACTCCCCCAGCCCTGGGGCATCCATGTCCAAGTGGTCAACCTACAACAGCATTTTCTAGGCACCTGATGAGACCCAGGACATGTGGCTGGGCAGGGAGTGGGGACCTAGGTTGGGGTGGTGGTGTGTGTGTGTGAAAATAAAACCAAAACCGATACTCGGGAATAAGGACAGAAGAAGAATCACACTGACTGAACAGAGATACAGAGATGGGGTGGGATGGGCAAAGACAAAAGAACTTTGGGAAAGACACTGTGGTCAGTGCTGGGAGCAGAAGTTAGCACCATAGGCTGCTATTCCAGTCTGCAGGAAAGAGGGTGCTCCATCTAGAGTACGCAGAGGGTGGAATCTGGGGCTGGGGTGCTAGAACCCCACCACTGGGTGAACAGAGGGCAAGCTGCAGGGCACCAGGCCACAGTGACAGCTGCTAGCACTCCGGAGTCTTCTCCACACCCATTGGGCTGCAGGACAGCTAGAGGCAAGGGACCTGGTCTAGGTCTGGGCTGCTGGTGTGACTTCTGCTTCTCACCAGGTCAAGAATGGGTCCAGCAGGGCTACAGTGGTGCTAGGACCACATCCAGTACTCTGCATTCCAGTTTCCAGGCAGGAGACTTGTCCCCAGTCCCAATCCCCAAGTGCTGGTGAGAGTATTTAAATGACTAAGTGCACCCCTACCTGGCCATGCCTCAGGGCCCTCTACTCCCTTTGCAGAAGGAGGTTACTGCAAGAGTCCAAGCAAGACTGCACCAGGATGGGAGTTAGGGGCTTAAAACACAACTGACAGCATATATGTGAGACAATTCAAAGGCCGAGTGGATTGACAAGAAGGAATAATGGTGTTTTGTTTTGCTTTGTTTTATTTTGTTTTTTGGGCCAAATAACTGGGATATAAAAATAGAGAGCTGGTTTAGAGGGTAAATAGGAGACTTTATCTGCAGGCACACTAAATTTCAGGTGGTAACATGTGTAAATGTCCAGCAGAATGAACACAGATGAAAGGCACAAAGCAGGTTTATTATTGTTAGAAAAAGACTTGGTGATCCTTCTGCAGGCATCCTTTCATCTGCTCCCATAAAAACCAGGAAAAATATGGAGAAAGACAGCACAATAATAAAAGTACCAGGGAAAAAAATATTTCAAGAAATACTCCAAAGCCATTTAATAAAATTAGACTCCTGTGTCTAATTAAACACCAGGAGGAGCCTAGATATAATATCCACTGCTGGCAAGGGTGCAGTAAACTGGCATTCTCGTACATGCCGGAAGAAAGCGCCCTTCTTTCTGAAAGCAATTTGGCAATATGATCCAAGACTATAAAGTGTTAATATCACGACCTATAATATTTCTTCTAGGAATGTGTTCTGAGGAAATACTCAAAAGCAAGCAATAGGTATGGGATGGACAACTGAGGCCATGTGGTTCACTAAAATGTTCATTATCTATAGTAGCAAAAACCTGGAAGCCACTTAAACATCCAATCATAGGAGAGAAATTAAGAGCATTATAAACCCTTGGTGGAATTAAATGCGGGTATTAAAGTGTTAGTTATGAAGATAATGTGATAACAGGGAAATCTTTGTTTTACTCATTTGCCATGATTTCAAGTAGAAAGAAAGAGCAGGAAAAGCCAGGTATGGTGGCACACACTATAATCCTAGCACTTGGGAGGCTGAGAGGCAGGAGAATCATAAGTCTGAGGCCAGCTACAGAGTCTAACTCCAAAAACAAAAAAGAAAAAGGATAAGAAAAAGAAAAACCAGCATACGTGATTATACAGACATTATAATTATAATTACAATAGCTGGGGATGTTGCTCAGAAGTTCCGCCACCTGCCTTGCAAGCACAAAGTCCCAAGTTCGATCCCCGGTACCAAACATAAATGTATAATTATAATTACAACTTATCTGTTAACACAGCGGGATTTGGGGGGTTCAACTTTTTCCCTTCACTTTTCAAATACATTATATTAGATGAAAAATAAGCGAGACTGTTAAAAGTCAGATTCCAAGGTGGTACCTTGGCTCCGTCCACACTGATGATCCGGTAGCTGTTCCTTGTGACATCATAGAAGTAGGAAACGGTGACTGCCTGCTTGCTCGCAGGCACCCAGTTCTTCTTGGTGCTGGGATCAATCTGGAAGACATGCGCCCGGGTGGTGAAGATGGGCTGTTCTCTGCAATAAGAGATGAGCATGTGAGCCGACAGAACATGACTTTATGTACAGTTTATGATTTCTAGGCCACCCACTGCCCCAAAAGATTTTAGATAGCTTATCACGAAAGATACATAGGCCAGAGACAATTGAAATAAGAAAAGGGAAAAAAGGAGAAAGACACCAGTGTGCAGTTGCAGCAAATCGCACTCCATTTAGCTGTCACCGCCTGAGGCTGCAGGGCAGTGGGCCTAATGAGCAATTTGCTTAAAATGAAACTCCTTTTCTGAGAGTTTTTACACACCTGTCAAGTGTCCTATTCTTCTCCTGACATCCTGCTGGTATTCTTAGGACTTTGGAATCAATCCCTTTTAGGATTTTGCAACAAATTTATTTTGGAACAAATTTATTTTGGGAGATTCTGCAACAATTTTAAGGGGTTTTTTTTGGTATCAGAGATCGAACTTGGGACCTTGTGCTTGAGTGCAAGGCAGGCAGCAAGCGGTACCACTGAGCTAAATCCCCGGCCTAACAATTTTAAGGTTTTATAATCCATTTGCAGCTTAATATTATATTTCTATAATCAATGTAGAGATCAGTGTGGAGATAAATCAATATGGAGAGTCCTCAAAAAAAAATGAATAACAGAAATTCAACTTGACCCAGTTATCCTCTTCCAAGTATCTTCCTGAAAAGAGTTGATGTCATGATATTACAATGGTATGTGCATACTCATGTTTACAGCAGCACAACTCACAACAGCTAACTCGTGGAAGTGGCCTATATCCCTGTCAACAAATGGATGGATAAAGAAAAAGTGGTATATATACACAGTGGAGTACTACTGACCCATAAAGAATGATAAATTTGAGTCATTTGTAGGAAAATGGATGGATTTTGAGACTATAATACCAAGTGAAATAAATCAGACATAAAGAGTTAAATACTACATGGCTCCTCTAACATGAGATATAAGTAAGTGTGTATAAGTAATGTAAAGGGTAAAATAAAAGAGAGATGGTAGGAAACAGGTAGGTAGACTCTGTGGAGATGGGAAGAGGCTCTGGGGAAGGAGTGGAAAGGGGAGTAAAAATGATAGAGATATGATATATACATGTACCAATTCCCCAAGATGAATGTAATTATTATATAATCACAAACATGTACTATTAAAATATTATATTTCTATTAGGTACTTCTCCAGTTTACAGCCCACCCCCCAGTACTGGGGATTAAACCCAGAGAGCAATGAACTGCATCCCAATCATTTTAAGATTTTATTTAAAAAGATAATGTCTTTTTTTATCTCACTGGGTTTCCCAGGCCGGCCTTGAACTCACCATCTCCTGCCTCCTCCTCCTGAACATCTGGGACTACAGGCACATATCACCATGCCGGCTGGCAATATTTTTTGAATGATGGAATTATTTCATGTCTTTATGGGTATCTCATTAGTGTATTTGTGAAACCATTTAAGGACTTTACAATTTGACCAAGTCATGAAGTTTTATGTAGACTTCTCATGTAAAACCTTTTGAGTTTTACACAGAATTCACCAAAACCATCTATTTGCTACTGTTGCTTCATATTACTGCTGCTGTTTTCATCCCACACAGCTGTAAACTCTTCCTGTTTACTAACTAAATTAGCACATTATCTGTGTTTCTTTCTGTTTAGTGGAGAATTAGATTCTGGCAATAGACATTAATAAATAAGGCAAGTGAATAAAAAGTAATGGATTTCACTGCACTGTCATATTTTAAGGCATCTACTTTACAAAGTAATACAGAATGAAACACAGGCTATTTTTTAAGAAAGGAGTCTATAGGCAAACTGTCTCAAAAATCTTTGTGTTCAAAATAAGATAAAAATAGAAAAAAGCCACCAGTGTGTAAAAATAACCCCATAATTCATAAAAGGCTATAGATCCAATAAGTACTTTTTAGAGATATAAAATTAAACCAAACGGCTTAAATCTGGCTTGGAGAATTTAATTTTTTAAATACTTACATGTCAAAAGACATGACATGAAAGAATAAGACATTCAAATAGATACCAAAAAATCAAAAGGAAAAGTGAATTTTAAGTGCTCTGGTCTCTGGATAGAGTTGTAGGCAAAGCAATCTTTGAACCCATCCCAATTGTGGAAGATTTGTTATTGGAAAGAAAGCTCTCAAGGAGAAACTTTTTCCTAGGAAAGCAATTTACCATTTGAGCCTCCTGCCAGGGATACTGCATAGCACCATGGACATCCACATGGCTATAGGGAAATGCAGAAAACTACCTTAACCATTTCTCTAAGGGCAAGCTGCTAATGTTACTTTAGCACAGCCACTTCTAGAAGCCAGCACACCAAAAGAATTGCCAGAGACCAGTATTCCTTTCTCCCTGAAACTTCCCTTCTAGGTCCCCTGGAGCAGGACGTGATTCCGGGATGTGGAGTACGAGGACATTTCTCTCAAGTTCACCCACCCAATCAGTCCTGAACCAACACTCTTCCAGTGGCCGGGTGGCAGCTGCAAATGTGGATGGCACATTCTCACTGTAATTCCCCACATCTGTCATCAAGAGAGGGCCAGGAGGTGGTGAGCGTGTGCAGGGCAGAAGGAGCCTCACAATCAAGTGGTGTGGGGAAGCCTGGAGTCTGGAAAACCCCAGCTGTGCCACTCTCAACCCAGCACCGCATTTTCCTACTCATCTAAGTACAGCACCACCACAATGAAAAAATGTTTCCTACGTGGTATTCTCCTGCATATGTAAAAGGATGGAGTGATTTAAAGGGCAATTACTACAGAAAATTCTCAGAGAACAGAATTATACAAAAATCTATGCCTCGCTGTTGCACAGACTGAACTAGGTCCCTGGGTCAAAGGGGAGCCCTGGTCAGGGACAGGGCTTAGGCTTTCAGAGCTCCCTCTTGTTCCCTTTGGTGAGGAAGAGGGCTTGAGTCTATGCTTGGCCAGTGTTTCCTAAACCTCTGTGACAGGAAGGAGCTGGGCAGTCACTGAAAACATAAGTTCTCCTAGGCCCCCTGAAACTGGCTCTCCAGGGTGGGGGTTCAGGAGCACCAGATTTATATCCTCAAAGAAGTTGGGGGGACTCATGTATCAGACATTACAACAATCCAGAAAAATAATGCAAGTGGCCCCTACAGCCAGCATCTCTCCTCCAGAATGACACCGCACGACCCCAGAAAGTTCTCCCACAGCTTTGCGGTGGGGCAGGGGACAGTGGGACCAAGAACAGGCTCTCTGGATGTAAAGGATGGGGGAAGGGGCAAAGGGCAGATGTCCTGTAGTCAGGAAGGAGGGTAGACATGGAGGATAGCTTCTGGTGGCCAAGCAGGAACCATGTGCAAGCATTATCTGTCCGGGAAACCTACACGAGGGAGGGAGTGAGGAAAACAAAGTGGAGAGAAATGGAGGGGAAGGAGGGACAGGGAACAAGAGAAGATGGCAGAGCTCTCTCACCAGGTACACATGGAAGCGGCCTGCTGTCTGCTCCACAGGGTTTAGGTCAAGGTGTGCATGCAGGCCAGAAGGGTTCCATTTCCCTGCCCACCTTCTGAGCTCTAGGGATGGACTGAAGTCATCTCGGGTTGCTCTCAATACCCCAACCAGAAATGTAAGGATGGGAGGACACGGTGGGCAGCTGAGCACACCCTTGGTCACCACAGCCAGGCCCTCTGCAGGGGAAGTGGCTGCTCCACACAGACCAGGGATGGGAGCTGCTGGGGGTCACTATAGCAGGCAGCCATGGCTCTTCTGAGGATAAAGACCTTTGTTCTGCAGTCCCAAGCCCTCAGCAAACAGGAGGACCCTGCAGCAAGTCTGGCAGTAGCTCCATGCCTAGGAAACCACCTATAGGACTCGGATTTCCACATGAAAAATCAAATCTGAGGGTAGCGGGATTTTCTAGCTATTCTTTTGATATTTAAAAAGTCTAATGGTATTTTAAGAGAAGCCCAAAAATAATAATAATAAAAGGCAAGGATGAAAAGAACAGCCGGTAGCTGACATTTACGGAGTGCTTAACATTCTGTAAGGCTTTACACGTGATCTCTCACTTAGGATAACAACAGTCCTACTGGGAAAGGGCCATACAGATGGGGAGATGGGCTCAGAGAGGCCAGGTAACCAGTTAGTAAACAGTAGATCTGAAATTTGAAGTTAGCTCTAAGCTTCTCTCTCTCTGTCTCTCTCTCTCTTTTTTTTTTTTAAATTACCGGGGATCGAACTTGGGTCCTTGTGCTTGCGCAGCAGGCGGTGAAATCTCTGAGCTAAATCCCCGGCCCGAACGCTTCTCTCTTAACCATATGTTATACTCTCTTCCTAAAGTGGGCTTGTCATACACAGCTTCTAATGTGGCTTCCAGTATAATCTCGTCTCCTTGAGTAGGGAACTTACTTTTAACCAATAGGATATGGTAGAGGATGGTAAGGTTACACAGGAGGGTGACATCGGCATTTCTAGCAGACTCTCAACTGACTTCTTGCTGGCTATAATGAAGCAAGCTGGGGAGACCGACACTGCAGGGAATTGGGAGGGGACTCCAGCCAACAACCAGGGAAGAACTGAGGCCCAACATCTTTGGAGTATCTGAAATTCTGCCGATAGCCAGGTGAGCTTGGGAGCAGATCCTGCCACAGCCAAGCCTTCAGATGAGACTCCGTCCTGGCTAACACCTTACTACAGGCTTGTATGAGGCCCTGAAGCAGAGGATCAGCAAGGCCATACCTAGATTCCCAGTCCACAGAAATGTGGTCTACTTTAAGTTGCTAAGTCTGTGACAGTTTATTCCACAGCAATGTATAATACATTGTTCTTCACAGAAAGTTTAGGACACACCAAGCAGGCTGCATATACCCTCATTTAATCTTCCTAACAGGGCTGTGAGCGGGTGGCAACACCCACACAGACATCTGAGGGTCCCAAGGTGCTTTCAGGCAACCTGGACAACAAATCTTGACTTTGCTAAGGGCAAATCAGAGTACTTTACAAACACACCACAAAATTCAGAGAAGCAGACCCCAACTTTAAAAGATTATTTTACATCACACGAAAAAGTAAAAGAGCTGGAACTAGGACACAGAAGTCAGATCCTACACGTTTGCAAATCAGTATAAATAGAGTCAGGAGAATCAGAACTTTCCAACCCAGGAGGCTACATTTCCTTCCCAGCAGGGAAAAGCAGAAAAGTGTGTGTATCAGAGAACAGAAACTACCTTCATATCCAATTTTATTCTCCTTTTTTTGGTCTTCAATGCTCAGGGAGTATATTTCAAATATACTCCCATTCCTTCTGCACTGCTTTAAATAGAAAGCAGATGTTTCCGGATGGCAAAACACTTCTTTAGGCAGACAATATACCCTACTGTTCTCTTGCTTAGTCTTTTTAGAGCTGAATAAAACACCAATTGCTGTTCATTGAACACATTTTGGAACCTGACAGTAATTGTCCCCAAGAATAATTAGACACTGTGGAACATATGTATGTTTGGAATATGAAAACTACTCGGCAGAGAGACCACTCTTGCCTTGAATGATTTCTGGCTCCATGTGAAATGATTCTGCAGAGTTGGCATGACAATATTTTGCAGAAAAAAAATGTTGTTTTAAACTTGTCATAATCCTTCACTTGCAATGCTCATCACCAGGCTTTTCTCTGACACAAATCTATAAAACCTCATGGTTCTTATTTTTCCTACTTCTGCTTGATCTGTATTACAACACACTATGCAGATATTATTTTACTGCCATTGACACAATATTTCAAAGTCTCTTAAGGGTCACAATTAGTCTTGAGTCTCAATTCTCTTCAAACAGCATCTACACAGCACCAAAAGAAATGTCTTCCCCAGTCCAGATGGGGAAGCATGGCCCACCCAGCTTCAAAGGCTCCCCAGCTTCTCATCACCTAGCCTCCTTACCAGACAGGCTTCTGCTGCTGCGTCTAGCACTCCTGGATCATCTGTCCATGGCAATGCACATGGCTGTAGCTGGGCCTCAAATGTCCTCCCCTTCAGCCAGCCGGAGAATTTCTACTCTCATGCCTCCCATTGTTTTGGTTTTGCAGAGACAGGGGTTGAACCCAGGGTCTAGTGAGTGCTGGGCAAGTGCTCCACCACCGAGCTACTCTGCCAACACTCTAGGGACACAAGCCCTCACTGAGCACCACCACAAGGAACCCGAACCATGGTCTTCCCTGCCCCAGCCAGCAGGGCCGAATCTCCAGAGCCTACATAGAGAATTTTGGGAAAAGGAAATCTGGACATTCTCTCATGACGGAAATTTCTTTTCATGTTCTCTCCTAATTCATAAGCATATTGGGATTCTATTTCATACAAAACCTATATAATAAGCTGTTAACATTTGCAGATCCGATTACCTATATAGAACACCTAAAAATCAACTGAAAAAAATCAATAAAATTCAGTAAGATAAGGTAGCTAGGTATAAAATTATTAATTCAAGTGGGTGTGGTGGTGCACACTTATAATTCCAGCACTCTGGGAGGCTGAGGCAGGAGAATTACAAGTTCAAGCCCAGCCTACACAACTAAGTGACTTAGTAAGAACCTGTCTCAAAATTTAAAAATTTTAAAAAGGCCTGGGGATGTTCCTCAGTGCAAAGGTCCTGGGTTTAATCCCCAGTGCCACTAAATAAATAAAATAACCTTCCTATATATAAACAACCAGATAGGAATTTTAATAAATTTTTTAAAATATCATTTATACTAGCAATGAAAGAATACAATTTCTAGGAATTTATTGAAGAAATTTGTAAGATCTATATTAAAAATAAAAACTTCCAAAGGCACACAAAAGAAAGCTTTAATAAGAAATTCCTTGTTCTTAAATGAGAAAGTCAAAATAAAGATGACAATTACTCCTAAATTAATATATAAATTCAACACAATAAAAATATCAGCAGGATTATATTTAGAACTAGACAGGGTTATTTATAAAGAAAACTCAGTATGTGGGCATAGCCAAGAAAATTCTGAGAACAGCAGTAAGGAGATTTAGCTATAACAGATCTTGAAATACGTTGTTAAAAAGTTAATAGCAAATAAAACAAGAGAAATATTAGCAAATAAGTAGACACATTAATAGAACAGAACAAAGTTCAGAAACAGAAGCCCAAGGGGCTAGGTGCATGACACAGGCAATACTGCCCATCAGTGGGGACACAAGAAATCATTCCACAAATCCTGCTACAACAATGAGCAACTACCTGGCAAATCTGTACCTGCGGGACCTCAGGCCAAAGCCTTGGTGGTGTGGACACCTTTAAGTGGATCACAGCTGCTATATTCTACTAACGCTATTTCCACCTGCCCTCAAACTGCCCAACTAACTTGATGAATTAGCAATCTCACAGAAGAAATACTTGTCACAAATCCTCCTAGTTCACTAACCAGGGCTTCCTCTTTTGGATCATATTTACACTAGGGAACGGAATGAGGCAAGTGCCCTGATGAATGGTAATAGGTTTTATTAATGACACTCCTTGTTCCCTAGAGTGCCTGACAACTTTTAAGTAGCCTTTAACACTGTCCTGCTGGTCCTCTGGTGAGGTAGGCTGGTCCCTGGGCTGAGGGCTGCCCAGAGGGACCTCAGATCCATTCTCAAGTGCTCTGGAAAAGGGTCTGACTCTCTGAAATGGGAGGGGGGGGTTCCAGAGCAGTGGGTATGGATTTGGACAGTCAGCGGGGAGAGGCAGGGCTGCAGAAGCCAAGCCAGGATGAAAGGAAAATATGTGCATGGGTGGAAGTGAGAGTGCTCTGAGGATTCAGGGTAGGTAGAGTGATTATGAAGGGATGAAGGAAAGGTAAGTCTTGACCAGGGACAGGAGAGAAAACAAAACACAACTCACTGCCAAGACTGCAATGTCATTCCCTGTTCAAATGGCAGCCCTCAAACTCTGCACAGAAACCCCTCTTCCTCTTCCACATAGACTAGGTGTGAATGAAACTACAGTGAATGTTTAAATTTTAAAAAAAATTATCACAGTAAAAGACACACTGCCATCAATCCCCCTTAAAACACTTCTCTTAGCTTCAAACACACTTAGCCCATCATTTCTACCACCCTCTGAAGCAGTTCTAGAAATCCTCCTTGAGTGTTTTCAGTTGTGCTGTTGTGGGTACCTTGACGTCCTTAATCAGTTCAAACTATTTCCTTTTCATGGTCATTCTGACTTTGGGGAAGGATCCAGAAGTCACATGGTGCCAGATCCAGTGGTAAGGTGGATGAGGATGCACCATCACCCTGCTTCTCTGTTGGATGGCACTCGGCAGCAGCACTCACCTTATTTTTGACCATGCCTTGTAAAGACACTAATGAAAGTGGACTTGTAGAACTGCTTCAGGAAGTGGTAAGAATGACAGGATAAATGTGTTCAAAGCAAGGGGGAGTATCTTGAAGAGGATTAATAGTAATGTGTCTTTTACACATGTATAAATACCGAATAGTTTCTCTGGTGTGAGAAACTGAAAGTGTAAATAAGGACTAAAAGGTATAATAGGTCATGTGAAATAGGAAGAAAAGGGGCAAAGGGGAAGGAAGTGGGAGGAATAGGGGAAAGGAAAGAAGGGAATGGGATTAATATGAGAAAATGGAAAACTAGGAACAAAATCTTTGTAAATAGGGAGGAATGGAGGGGTTGAAGGGAGGGCTGGGCAAGGGTGAAAAATAAGAACCAAGAGAGATTATGTAAAGGTGCAAATTTCTAATGATGAATGTCATTATATTGTATACCTAAAATGTACCAATGATTAGAACGAATAATTGATAATGCAAAATAGGAAGAAAAGGTCCAAAGGGGTAGGGGTAGTGGGAGGGGCAGGGGAAAGGAAAGAAGGGAAAGGAAAAATGATGAGAAATGGAAAAAATGGAAATAAAGTCTTTGTAAATAGGGAAGGGTGGAGGGCGTGAAGGGAGGGCTAGGAATGGGGAAAAAATAAGAACCAAGATGCATTATATAAAGGTACAATTCCCAATGAGAAATGTAATTGTGTTGTATACCTACAATGTACCAATAAAAGAATTTAAGAAAAAAAAATAAATAATAGTAGTGTGTCTTTTACCATAATAAGTTAAGCATTCATCATATATTTTTTATCATACCACATGCATACCTTTCTCTATCTCAACTCAGAGCCCAGCAAGTCTGCTAGGTTTAGTAATGAGAGTGGAAACAGCTGTGCAGGCAAAAGAGCCGCTCTTGGAGACCAGCAAGCACTTCCTGTGTGACTACAGGAAGTGGTGGCAGGAGATGAGATTAAAAAGTGGTCATGCTGGACAGCCAATGGCCTGAGTGCCATGCCAGGGAAATTAGTCTTTATCTTTGGCCAGCATCTCCCTACTGTGCTTTGTGGAAAATTTACATCAAAGCTATTTTCACTTCCAAATACATTCCAGAAAAAAATATATATATGTAGTTAACTGCATTTAGAGAGTTGTTTTCATAATTACGTGATTTTACCTTTTAGAAGGGTTTCTCCACCCAAGTTTGCCAGGAAATACAATGGGTTCTGCATGCTACACACATATCCATCACATGAACCACAAACAGGTGTGTAGCCTACACTCACAAACTAATTGCATGGAAGGACACATTCCATTCACAATGTGCAGTCTATGGAAGGTATCCTGTCTTGGGATTTCAATACATAATTTCATGATTTTACTCTGTAGAAGTCATATTAAACATTTATAGTATAAAAACCCATTACACTTTAGTTCACAGTGGACAGAGTACATGTTAAATAAAAAAGCAGAGTTTTGTGATTTACATGCTGTGAACCCCACAAGCCAAAAATTGGAAAACAGCCAAGAAATGATTTTTTAAAACCAAGTGGCAAGCTGCCCGAGTCACAGCGATTAATGATTTCTGGGACAGTCCAATTCAAGAGAGGACAAAATCTTGCCAAAGGAACACTCTGTGTTCTTCCTTTTGCTATAACACATCTGTGCATAGGGATTTTCATATTATACTGCAATGAAACAAAATACAGAAGACTTGATGCCTTACGATATTAGGCTATGAGTCAGCAACATCGTTCCTAATATTAATCAAATATGATTTTTTTTTAAAAAGACTAGGAAAATAGCGTTCTTGATTTTAAATGTTGAGGGCTTTTGTATTCATCTACAATAAAAATGAAATTAGATATTTGACTATTATGTACTTTGTTCTTGATAAACTAAAGCTAATTTTCTTTGATATTTTATTCTGTTACAGTTAAAAAATATTTACATATAAATGTGAACAATCTTGCTGCAATTAATTCATCTGTGAGATCATACCCTGCTACCCACTTTTTACCTAAGAGTATGTTAAAATCTTATGATCCGTTGATCTTCCATTAATATATTAAAATGGGTAAATTGTTTCATGGTAAAATAAATTTAGGAAATAGTATTGACTTTTTAGAGGAATGGTGGCACTCTTATTGAGACTGTAACAATGGTTATTGTGGCAATTATTTTGAAGATGGAAGAGGGAAGAAACTGAAAGCTACTAATGAGACATGACACAACCATCCAGGCACGTAGAGTTGATGATCTGGATAGGAGATGTGGGGAAAGATGGAAACGGACCAGTGAGATTTCAAAAGTGGCATCAGGAGAATTTCTGGTTTTGGATCCAGCTGGTGAAGAGTGTGAAGTCACCACTCCACCCTAACAAATAAAAATATGAAAACAATGAATGATCAACAGTCCTACGCTGTGTCACAGAAGTGAGGTCCCAGGGCAAACCACAGGCCCCAAAACTGGCCAGACAGACAGGTGGATACAAACCACAACTCACCAGAGCAGAAAAGCATAAGCAGAAACTTCTGTGGGTACCAGGGCCAGGGCAGGGAAACCTGAATGTGACTAACTTGCTCAAGGCTCAGTGTGGACAAGTCTGGGAGTTAAGAACTCCATGGGGACCAGATACACAGGCACCGCCACATTTTTGTGACTTTTACTTCCAGGAGCTCTACCATGTTCTTACTACGAACATCAAAAAATCCCCATGTGCTTCTAGCAGGTGGATTGGGACAGCAGCCCCCGTCAAGTACACCTGAGGTCTCTGTTCTTAGCAAGACCTCTGCTTAACAGAGCCCAATGTGCTGGGATGCTATCAGAGCCTAACAGCCTGAGAGACTGAAGTCCCCAACTCCAGCACCCTCAGCCATCCAGGGGCAGAAGGAAACTGAGAACACTGGGGAAGTCCACAGCCCAGGGGCACAGGCCACCAAAGACTCTGGGCCCCTTCAGCACCCCCACATTACTAATGGCCTACTTATTCCCATTCTTTTTACTCTATACTCATGTCCAGCTTTCAACAAAAAAATTACGAGGAACTGTATATTATAAATTAAAATTTAAAAAGTTTGAAGAGATGAACAGCATCAGAACTTGGAGTCAGACATGGCAGGAATACTGGAATTATCAGGCAGGAAGTTTTTTAAAAACTATGATTAATATGCTAAAGATTTCCTTTAATGGAAAAAGCAGACAATATGCAATAATAGAATGTAAGCAGAGAGATGGAAGTTCTAAGAAAGAATCAAACAGAAATGCTACAGATCAAAAACAGTGTGACAGAAATGAAGAGTACCTCTGACGGGCTCATTAGCAGACTGGGTAGGGTGGAGCAAAGATCTTGAGATGTGCCATCGGAAACTTCCAAAACCAAAAAGCAAAGAGAAAAGACTGGAGAAAACCCCAGAATATCCAAGAACTGGGAGAAAACTACAAAAGATACAACATATGTATAACAGGAATACCAAAAGAAGAAAAAGATCAGAAGCAACATTTACAGCAATAATAACAAAATA
The DNA here is from genome assembly GCF_000247695.1 of Heterocephalus glaber. The sequence goes on from NW_004624768.1 coordinate 18,678,786, forward strand.
TTTCACATAAATTAATGTCAGGCAGCAATCCACAGATCCAGAAGTCAGGCAACACCAAGCAAAGTAAGTTAAATGGCAAGAAAAACTACACCTATGCATACCACATTCAAACTTTAGAAAATCAAAAATAAAGAAAAATATCTTGGAAAAAGCCAAAGGGGGGAGAACTACCTTAGTTATAAAGGAGCAAAAGTAAAAATGACACTTGACTTCTCAGAAACCATGAAAGCAAGAAGAGAGTGGAGTGAAATATTTAAACTGCTGAGATTTTTAAAAATCTAAAATTCTGTTCCCTGTGAAATTATCCTTCAAAAGTGAAGTAGTGGTGGAGTTTGTTGCCAGTAGATGTGCCTTGCAAGAATGTAAAAAGTTCAGAAAGAGGGAAAATGTTATGTCAGAAAAATAGATCGACATAGAGAAACAGCATCCTTGAAGCAGTAAGGGAAGGAGCAAAAGCTCTTGTTATTCTTAACTGCACTAACAGATAACAGGTGTTCAAAATAATAATATAAACAGGCATGCATATACATTTATATCTCTATGGACTCAAGTATAAGTGAAATGAATGATAGCAATGACACAAAAGATGGGAGGGAAGAATTAGGATTATTTTTGTTATTATAATATACTTATATTATCCACAAAGCTTTTATAGTATTATCTGAAAGTGGGTATGGATTCATTGTAAATGTGTATCACAAACTCTAGGGCAACCACCAAAAAATTAAAATAAAAAAGTATAATTGATATAATTGAAAAGCAAGAAAGGAGAAAAATTGAATCATGAAATGGTCAGTTATAACCACAAAAGAAAGCCAGGTGTGACGGGCCGGGGATTTAGCTCAGTGGTTTCACAGCCTGCTGCGCAAGTGCAAGGACCCAAGTTCGATCCCAGGTACAAAAAAAAAGTCAGGTGTGGTGATGTATGTATGCCTGTAATTCCAGCATTCAGGATGCTGAGGTTGTCTAGAGAAATACACTTCAAGTATAAACACATATGAAGATTGAAAGTAAAGGTATAATCTGGGTGTACTGGCACACACCTGTAATCCAAGCGCCCTAGGAGGTTGAGGCAGGAGGATTACAAACTCAAGCCCAGCCTGGGCAAAACAGCAACTGAGGAAGACCCTATCTCAAAAAAAAAAAAAAAAAAAAAAAAAGAGTAAAGGAAGGGTATGGTGGAACCTGCAATCCAAGCTACTTGGAAGGCTGAGGCAGGAGGATCACAAATCCAAAACTAGCCTGGACAACTTACAAACCTATAACATAACATAACACAACACAACATAGGTCTGAAGGTGTATCTCAGTGGTAGAATGTTTCCCTAGCATGCACATGGTCCTCATACAATCTCCAGTACTGTCAAGTAATACGGGTATGAAGAAATACATACCTTGCTAACACTAAGATAAGAAAAAATAGCTATATTAAGTTCATACAGAGCACATTTAAAACCAAGAAAAAAAAAGACCAAGAAAAGTTACCAAGGATAAAGGAGGGCATTATAAAATGAAAAAGCAGTCAGTACTCAAGGAGGACATAAAAAAATTTAATGTGTATACACCTTACAACAGAGTGTTAAAATATATGAGGCAAAAACAATAGAACTGCAAAGAAAAGTAAATGAATCCAGTACTATTGTTGTAGACCTCAAGATCCCCCTGTTACAAAAGGACAGAGCCAGGAGGCAGAAAATCAGTAAGGACACAATTGAACCCAACATGACCATCAATCAACTGGATATTATTGATATCTACTGACGACTAAGTCGAACAGTTGCAGATTACACATTTAAACCCACAGGAAACATTCACCAAGGTAAGACCACACGCCAGGCTGTAAAATATACCTTAACAAATTTAAAGGAATAGAAATCACACAATGCTTTTTCTCTGAACAAGTGGCATTAATCTAGAAATCAAGAGAAAAAAAGTTGCAAAATTCCAAAAATACTTGGAAATTAAACAACACACTTCTAAATAATACATGAGTCAAAGAAGAAATCTTGGCCGGGGATTTAGCTCAGTGGTTCCACCGCCTGCCTTGCAAGTGCAAGGACCCGAGTTTGATCCCCGGTACCAAAAAAAGGAAGAAATCTCACCACCCACAGTGGTACATACCTATAATCCCAGCACTCTGGGAAGGTGAGGCAGGAGGATTGCAAGTTCAAGCCCAGCTGGTGCAATTTAGTGACTGAGGAGACCCTGTCTCAAAAGGGGGAGGGTGGGAGGTGAGGATGTAGCTCAGTGAAAAGACTCTGGGTTCAATCCCCAGTACTCCCCCACAAAAAGCCATCTAATCTTCCACCTTAGGAAACTAGAAAGGAAAAGGAAAAGGAAATTAAATATAAAGTTGAAGAAAATAAATAATAATTAGAGCAGAAATCAATGGCACTGAACACAGGAAATTTATACAGAAAAATCTGGTAGCTGGTTCTTTGAAAAAATCAATAATATTGATAAACCTTAGCCAGGGTAACCAGAGAGAGAAGGAGGGAGGGGATGTTTCTAATGTCAGAAATGGAAAAAAGGAATATCATTACAGATCCCAGCAATTTTAATATTATAAAGGACTTTATGGCCATAATTTAGATAACCTAGATGAAATGGAAATATTGCTTCCTTAAAAGACATGAAGGGCTAAAACTCAGAAGAGGAAACAGACAATATGAATAGGCTTATACCTATTAAAGAAATGTATTCAATAATTGGTAATCTTTCTAAAGAGAAATTACACAGGCTCAGATGGGTTCACTGGTGAATTCTGCCAAACATTTAAGAAAGAAATTATACCAATTCCTTAAAATATTTTTCAGAGATAGAAGTAAAAGGAATACTTCCCAGCTCATTCTAAAAGGCCAGCATCAGCCTAATACTGAATCCAGACAAAAATATCTTCACAGCCTATATATCTCATGAACACGGATGGAAATTTCAACAAAATACTAGCCAATCCTACCCAACAATGTAGAAAAAGAATTACAGAACATATCTTAGACACTTTCTTTGTCACAAAATGTCTGACACCCTCAACTTAAAGGAGGAGAGGTTTATTTGGGTTACAGTTCATGGTTACAGTTCATGACTGGTTACAGTTCATGACTGGGTGGCTCCAAGACAGAAATGTCATAGTGGAAGGGCCTTGCCAAAGGGAGCTGCTTGCATCACAGCAATCAGTAAGCAGAAAGAGATGAGAGGAGCTGGGAGTGAGATACACCCTTCCAGGCCACACCCCTAGTGACCCACCTCTTCTGACCAGGCCCTATTTCTTAACAGCAAGTCAGCTACACCACCCCCACAATTTAGTCACCTTCCAAGAGTCTGCCTATGAGCACATGAGGCGTTGGGGGGAACATTCTCAATCTAAACCACAACATTCTGCTCCTGGCCCCAAAAGACTCATGTGCATCTCTTTATGCAAAATGCATTTGGCCCATCTCTATGAGTCACCAGAGTCACCAAAGTCGTAACAGTTCCAGCACTGCTGAAAAGTTCAAATCTAAAGTTTCCTCTGAAACTTAAGGCAAACTCTTTAAGCTGTGAGTCCCTATAAAAATTAAAAAGAGGGCCGGGGATTTAGCTCAGTGGTTTCGCCGCCTGCTGCGCAAGTGCAAGGACCTGAGTTCGATCCCTGGTAACAAAAAAAAAAAAAATTAAAAAGAAAGTTAAACACTTCTAACATACAATGCCATAGGGTAAATAATCACACTCAAAAAGGGAGGAAGAAAGGGATAGAAAGGAATGGGACCAAAGCAAGACCAAAACCCAACAGGGCAAACATTAAATCCTGTAGCCCTCGTGCTTGCTTCGGCAGCACATACACTAAAATCCTGTAGCCCTGTGTCCCGCACCTGGGGCAAGCTGTGGTGAGATCTGACGCCAAAAGCCTTCAGTGGCCTTGCCCTTATGGCACCACCAATTGCAGCTGTCATAATTTCTCTCTTGAAATGGCTCTGCTCACTGCCTGTGGCTTTTCTCAGTGAACAGCCCACATTCCTTGCTTCTCCAACTTCCTTGGGGTCTCCTCCACTGCACTTCTGGCTTCACTCTCACGGCTTCACACATTTCCCTCTCAAAGGCACACTGCCTGGACTCCTAGGCCTTCTTCTGAAATCTGGGTGAAAGCCTCCATGACCCCATAACATGCATTCTGAATCCCTGTAAAACAGGCACCATGTAGATGACGACAAAGTCTGTCACCAGTTTAAGCAGTAGCTAGGCCCCTTTGGATCATGGTGCAGAGGCCTCCAAGCGCCTGAGTGGCTGAACTCTGTAAAAGGAATCCCAATCCCAGGGAATGAATTCCCTAGGTGGCTCTTCTCAAGCCAAGTGCCCTGGAGCTCTCTTCTCAAAGCAAAGTTTTCCAGTTTTGCACCACTGAGCCTGTGAATGGTTGAGTCTTGCTGATTCCTGATATGTCCTCAAGGCATCCTTCATATTGTTCTGATGTAAAGCATTTGGCTTCTTTTTAATACTAATCTTTCCGACAACCAAACTGTCCTGGGTCAAAATTTTACAGGCTCGATTCCTTTCTGTTGAAAAAAATTTTTAAATCATTCAGCTGTACTGTTTGGTCTTGATTCTCAATGATTCCAAGGGGACTGAATTCTTAACTCAGTTTGATAGTTACCTAGCAAATTAGTAAAGCATACTTCTAAATATGTCTGGGTAGGTTATGAAGGTAAGACCACAGGTAACTATATCTGGTCCGTGGCCCCTTCTTCTGGGGTTGTTCCCTTTCTCTGCTTCCTGGACACCATGAACTAAGCTTTGCCACATCCTTCCTCCATGATATTCCTGCCTTGAAGGCAGCCAACTATGACTGAAACCCTGAAACTGTGAGCCAAATTAAACTTCCCTTCCTTTAATTTGCAGTTATCAGATATTTTGTTCCAATGACAGGAAGGCTAACTAACACAGGTATGGTGATGACTTTCCATATCAACACCAAAGCCAGACGCCATGCAAGAAAATAATGGACAGACTGGACTCTATTAAAATTAAAACCTTTTTTTTTTTAATATAAAGGACAATGCCAACAAAATAAAAGGACAAGCTACAAACTAGGAGAAAATATTTCTAAAACCCACATCTGATAAAGCATTGTGAAATATATAGAGAACTCTTAAAACTCAACAATAAGACAACAAACTGTCAGGTAAAAGAGCGAAAACCAAGACCAGACCAGGCTACAACAAGCCTTTATTGCAGGAACAATCTGCCGGGCTGTCTCTGAACAAAGGAGAGACAAAAGCAATGTGGCCAGGATGGGGAGTGCTTCTTGTAGGAGCTGGGGTGGGGTTGAGTGAGGTAGTGGCTAGGGACTGGAGGAGCCTGTGATGTCACTAATTGTTAGGAGGAGAGCAAGTATTAGGTTACTCTTTTGGCAGGAATAGGGGCATGTTGGGAAGAAGAAGGTTGTCCTTTGGTGGGACAAGCCATCTTGGGGTGGCTTTTGGTGGGGAGCAGGGCATTATGGGAAGAAGAAGGCAGCTATTATATATAGCAGCCACCCTAAATTGGAGGGAAATCTATCATAAACAATTTAACTTAAAAATGAGAGCTGGTTGTGGTGGTGTGGTCCTATAGTCCTATTTGGAAGGCTAAGGCAGGAGGATGACTTGGGTCCATGAGTTTGACATTACCCTGGGAAACATAGCAAGACCGATCTCAAAAAAGAAAAATAAAAAATGGAGAGGTGGGGCAAAATACCTGAACAAACACATCACCAAAAAAATTATCCATAGTATTTCAGTCCATTGTGTACTATTGTAACAAAAATATCACCATATGAGTAATTTCTAAAGAACAGAAATTTATTCCTCAGCATTAGAGGCTGGAAAGTCAAAGACCAAAATAATGGCAGGTTTAATTGTCTGGTGAGGGTCCACTCTGCTTCCATTAATACTGTATCCTCCAGAGGGGAGAAGCAATGTGTTCTCACATAACAGAAGACAGAAGGGCCAAAAGAAGACAGAAGGGCAAACTTCCTCTGTCAAGCTCTCCCCGATTTCTTTGAGATAGGATCCCACTCTATAGTCCAGGTTAGCCTTGAACTTGCTATGTAGCTCAAACCAGCTTCAAACTCATGATCCTCCTGCTTCAGTCTCTTAAGCGCTGGGATTACAGGCATGTGCCACAATGCCTGGCTTTGTCAAGCTCTTTTACAAGGGTGCTGTTTCTTTCTTTTTTTTTTTTTTTTTTGATACCAGGGATTGAACTCAGGGTCCTTACGCTTGTGAGGCAGGCGGCGGAACCACTAAGCTAAATCCCCGGCTCCAGCAAGGGTGCTGTTTCTATTCATGAAGGCAAAGTCCTCAAGACTCAATTATCTCCCAAAGGCCATACCTCCCACAACTGTTGCCTGGAGGGTTATGTTTCAACGCGACTTTTTGGAAGGAACCAAAACATTTATACTATGATAGATGGCAAATGAACATATAAAAAGATATTCAACATCACATGTCATTAAGGAATTGCAAATTAAAACAACAAGATACCACCACACATGCCTATTTGAATAGCTAAACTCCAGAATACTGATAACAGCCAAAGTTGATGAGGATGTAAACCAACAGGAACTCTCATCCATTGCTGATGAAAATGCAAAATAGTGTAGTCACTTTGAAAGAAAGGTAGGCATGTTCTTATAAAACTAAACATACTCTTACCGATATCTGATAATTGCATTCCTTGGCATTTACCCAATGAATAGAAAACACATGTCTACCCAAAAATCAGAACATGGGTGTTTACAACAGATGTCCCTTATAGGTTAGTGCATAAACCACAGGTACATCCCGACAATGGACAGTTTTTCAGCACTAAAAATAAATGAGCCATCAAGCCATGAAAAGACATGAAGGAGCCTTAAATGTATATTATTAAGTGAAAAAAGCCAATCTGAAAATGGGAAATATTGTATGATTCCAACTATATGACATTCTGAAAAGGGTAAAACTATGGAGAAATGAAAAAGATCAGTAATTTTCAGAGGGGAGGGAGAGGGACGGATGATAAGGCAGAACACAGAGGATTTTTAGGGCAGTAAGAAATTACTATAATAATAAACATGTGCCATTACACATTGATCAAAAGCCACAGCAGGTACGATACCAAGAGTGAACCATAACGTGCCAGTGGCAGAGAACAGCTGGGCCCTGTCCTGAGTTACCCAACTCAGAGTGTGAGTGCTAAGCTGGGATGACTAGGCAACTTCTAGGTGCAAGTAGAGAATCACCAAGTGCTGGACACATGGAACTTATTGAGAAGAACCACCATTAGTGGCACAGCACAATCATATAGCACATTCTGATAAATATATTTAATCATGCATTACCACTGGTGTACTTAGTGAATTACAATAAATCAGAGGAACACGGACACATGGACATATCAAACTATCAGGGAAACCAAGCATGCAAACTTATCAAACACATTAGATGCTACCTCACCCAGGATTTATAAAAGGAAGGGCATTTAGCCAGGCAGAGTGAAACACACCTGTAATCTTAGCACTCTGGGAGGCTGAGGTAGGAAAACAACAAGTTCAAGACCAGCCTGGGCAACTGAGTGACTTAGAGAGACCCCATCTCATCAAAAAAGGGCTGAGGATAAAGTCTAGTCTGAAAACCCTGGGTTCAAAGCT
>NW_004624768.1:18686532-18755901 GCF_000247695.1 Heterocephalus glaber
CACACACACACACACACACACACACACACACACACACACACACACACACACACACACACACAGGAAGGCACTTCAAACTGTAGCCCAGTAAGGTCATGTTATTACAGGCTACCTGGCGTACACCACATAGTCCCTCCCAAAAGACCGACCCTTGTCCAGGCAATCAGCACAGCAACAAACTTCCACCCATCCCCAGGCTCCAGCTCAGTGTGGATTTTCAAGCCTATGATTCTGCTCATTTCAAAACTGCCATCTGGACCCTCGCCTCACAGCTCTGCACCTTCCCAGCTCTGCAGCCAGGTTCATTAACCCCTGATCTGACCACCTGCAGTGACTCTGCATTGGTACCAGCTCTTTGTCTATGCTCTTTGTGCTGCCTCTGTAAATCCTGTGCCTGCCTTAACCCTTTCTCAGCCTCTGTGTAACCTGCACATCTCTGTGTGAAGTCAGAGGTGTGATTTGAGTACTAGATATTAGTCATAAAATTGGACTGGAATCAAGAACTTGGAATTGCCATGGTCATGACTGCCAAGCAAAATCAAAAGTGAGTTAAGGCTGAAGAAACCAATGTAGCTTGTGAGCTTGTTGTTGTTCAATAAATTCTAACACTGGAAAGACACAAATGTGTCAAGAGTATGTGACAGGCGTGGCTGACTTACAACATCAATGAGGGTTCACTGCAACAAATGTACAACTGTGGTGCAGGATGCAGATGATGAGGGAAGTCAGGGGCAGGGGGTAATATGAAAACTCTCTGGACTTTTTGATCAGTTCTGCTGTTAACCTAATGAGTGTCCTCCAAAGGCCCATTTGCCCCATGGTTTCTTTTGCTTCTTGGCATGAGGTGGGCAGATTGCTCTGCTGTGCACTCCCTGCCATTGCCGTGTGGGCCCCTCTGCAGGCTGAAAAGCAATGTCGTGGTTCCACCACATCATGGACTGGAACCTCGAAAACTGTGAGCCAAAATAAACTTTTCCTCTTTAGAAATCAATTGTCTGAGGTATTTTATTATAGTGACAGAAGGCTGAGTAATACTAATGCTGTTCTAAAAAGTTTATTAATTAAAAAAAGAAAGGAAATAAGTGGCATCAGAAAGACTTGTTAAAGGATTAAATACAGCATAAGCAGCAACATCAAAACTATTAATTTCTCTACACAAAAATATAACACTCCCATGTTGCAGAAAGTATCATCAATAAAATGAAAAGATAACCCAAAGAAGTACACGAGTATTTGCAAATCACATCTGATCAGGAACTTACATCCAGAATATGTAAAGAACTCTTAGAATTCAATAATAAAGGAGCAAAAAATCCAATTAAAAACAGACAAACAACCTGAAATAAAGTATCTCCAAAGAAAATATATAAATGGACACAGAAATGTAAATCAAAACCACAATGAGATACCACCCACACCTACTAGGATGATTACAATCAAAAAGTCATACAACATCAATTTTTAGAATGCAAACAAATTGGAATCTTCACATATTGTTGGTGGGAAGCTAAATGGTACAGATGCTTTGACAATCAGCTCAGTAGTTCTCAAAAAAATTAAACACAGATTTAACATTGACACCCCTAGGTATATACCCAAGAGCTAAGAAAATATATGTCCATACCAAGACCTGCCTGTGGGTTCACTCTAGCATTATTTTAGCCAGAAAGTAGAAACTACCCAATGTCCATCAAAGAATGAGTGGATAACAAAATGCAGTAAGTATCCATACAATGGACTATTATTTGACAATAAAAAAGAAAGTGGTCATATAGGCTACAAAATAGATGCCTTGACTGCTCAGTAAAAGTCGCAAAAGGTCATGTACTGCATAATTCCATTTAGATAAAATGTCCAGAATAGGCAAATCATAGAGACAGAGGTAGATTAGCAGTTGCCTAGGGATGGGAAACCAAAGGTTGGGAGAGTTGTGAGTGACTGCTTATAGGCTCTGGTTTTCTCTGAGCAGGAATTAAAATGTTTCAAAATTAGATTGTGGTAATTACACAGGCTCTGATTATATTGTAAAATGAATGTATAGTTTATATAAATGAATTGTGTATGATATTAATACACAATACTATCTCAATTAAGTGGTATTAATTTTATAGGCATCCATTGATTTGGACTGAGGACCTGCACTAGGTCCCAACAGATCAAACCAAAGTGGCGTCATTTCTACTAAAGTTCCATGCCACCAAGCACAGACTAAATTGTTTCACCTTTTGAAAAGAGAGAGATAAGAGCCAAGTCCCCACACAGGTAGGCCAGTTTTAGCCAGCATAAGGTAGTCCTCTACACTTTAACAGTTAAAGAAAAGTAATTTAGAAATAACCAACTCACTTTTTGTTCCTTGTTTCTGCTTTCTTTACCCTTTATCTATCACTGCACAGGTTGCAGAGTAGAGTTCTCTGAACGTCTGGTTTTCAGGGTGCCCGGATTTGTCAACTGTTCTTTGCTCAGATAAGCTGTTAAATTTATTTTTTTTTAACTTTTTATCAGCTTTTTAAATTAAAGGCCCAAATGTGGAAGGTGAAGGGAGAAAGACTCAATGACTCTGCTGAGCAGTCTTGGTCACGCTGGGTGCACTTCACCTGAGGACCACCTGGAAGAGATACTGGAAAGCAAACGGGATCCCTTTCAGGGGGATGCAGGGTCAGAAGGCTGGAATCGGGAGCTTGCTGCAGCAGCTGAGAAGAACTCACAGGTAGTAAGAGAAACACTGAGTGAAAGCACTTGGGAAGAAAAGAAGAGAGAGACAACCACACCAGGGAAGCAGAGGGTCCAGAGCAGGAAGAGCCACCACCCTCAACGATGAAAGCCAGGAACCAGGAAAGCAGTGGGAGAGCCAGAAGAGCTGGAACTCAGCATGCCTTAGCATCATTCAGACTGTCCAACTGCTCCAAACCACTGGACAATGTGTCATATTAAAAGCCACCACGCTACCCTACCTTGACTGGGAAAGGAAAAGAAAGAGATGGATATTGGACATACTGTACACACAGAAAAGATTTAACAGTTCTCATTTTGTTTTAGGAACGCTAACTGGGCTCGGGTTAAGACCAGTTTCTGTCAGGGTGTTTTCTCTCTGTCAGGAACAAAGGCGAACAAAAGAAGGGTTGCTCCACAAAACTTTGCTGCTGTGACCATCTGTGCAACCTGGGATATACCACCCCACTCTGTGAGGTGGGACATTAACATGACCACCTTGAGGGTTTCCGAGTAAACCTGATAATGGGTGCAGAATGCCTTCTTGTTATTAATAGCAACTTGCTAAAGGAATATAATAATATGTTAATTGTAGGCATAAGCTGCTACTTCAGGTAAAAGAATCCCCTTTTTTTAGCTTAGACAGCTGAACCTGCCCCAGGAGAATCCAGTTTTCTCTCCCTATTATCATCAGCAAATTAAAGACATCTTCAAAAAGAATAACTGCACTTTGTAATTTAAATTTTTTTTCAAAGTTTAAAAATTTAGAAGCCTGGAACTTGGTTTTTTTTTTCTTTACTGGAAAAAAGGCAGTGCTAGTGTTGGCAAACTTGTTCTGTGGTTCATTTTTTCCCTTTTAGGTTCCTGGGTAGCAGCAAGGGGGACTCTAGTCCCAGATCTAGAAGACGACTCTAGTAAGGGTACGGCTACCACTCCGAAGTTGGGTTTGGGGGAAAAAGCTATTTTTGTTTTCCTAGGACTCATACTTGTTTAAAATTAGATTTGAATGGTGTGAAGAGGCTGGTAACTTGCCAAGTCAATTACAAAAGGTGTAAAACACAAAATCAAAGGTGCAGACATGCCTCAAAAGAGTGCTTATGGTGTTTTCATTTACACTATCAGTTGGTCTCTGAGCTTATGAACAGTTTATTATGTCTGTGTATTCTGATAAAACTTTATTTACAAAACAGGTAGCAAGTACAGAATTGCCAGATTTGGAAGATAAAAATTCAGAGTTTTCAGCTACATTTAAATTTCAAAAAATATGAATAATTTCTAAAATTGTTTTTATTGAGGTATAATTCACATACCATACAATTCACCCTTGGGAAGCTGGTGCTGGGGATTGAGCCCAAGTCTTTGACACTAAGCTATATCCCCACCCCTTTTCATTTTTTATTTTGAGACAGAGTCTCATTAAGTCACTAAGTTACCCAGGCGAGGCTTAAACCTGTGATCCTTCTGCCTCAGCCTCCCAGAGTACTAGAGTTACAGGCATGCGCCATCATGCCCACCTTAAAATTAATCCTTTTAAAGTATACAATTCAGTGGCTTTTAGTCACAGAATTGTGCAGCCATCATTACTACTTCAGTTCAAAGCACCTACAAAACCCATACTCATCAGCACTCATTCCTATTCTCTTCCCTCAACCTATGACAACCACTAACCTATTTTCTGTCTATGTATTTGCCTGTTTTAGACATTTCACATTAATCCAATTGAACAATATGTAGACTTTTGTGAGTGGCTTTCTTCACTGAGCACAACATTTCCAAGTTTCATCAATGACGTGTGTGCATTAGTATCTCCTTCTATTTTATGCCTCAGTAATATTCCACTGCATGGATATACCTCTTTGCCAGTTTTTCAGTTGATGGACACCTGGGTTGTTTCCACCCTTGAGTTATTATAAATGATCCTGCTATGAGTATACATGTACTGGCTTTATGTAGACACGTTTTCTTGGCTCCTGGGGATACTTAGGGGCAGAATTGCTGGATCATTTAATAACACTGTGTTTGGAGGAGCTGCCAAGCTGATTTCCAAAGTAGCAGCACCAAGCTGCATTCCCACAACCAATGTATGAGGGCTCCAATCTGTCTACATTCTTGCTGCTACTTGCTATTGTCTGACTTTTTGATACAGCCATCCTAATGGGTGTGAGGGGAAGGCAAGGGATACACAGCACAGCCCTAAAGAATTGATCTTGTATCTGCCCCAAGTGGGCAGCAGAGTGTGCTGTTCTGGGCCTCCACTGCCTTTATTGGGCTACTAACCTCGCCTCACACTAAGCTGCTTATTGTGGGGTCTCTTATTAACAAGAGGAGTTTTACAAATGCCTTTGAAGATACTGAAAACACAGGATTTGGAAAGGCGAGAAAGGAGTTAGGTGACTCCTGAAGCACATGGTTTTTATACAATGCAAGCTTGGGAGTTACAAGCAAATTTGCAGATTGCATAGGGGCCACATTTCAAAACCAGGAAGATGTCCTACTGGGCTCTGCCATTCTCTCCTTGCCTGGAGTGGCCTGGGCAGTTAAAGCTCTGCATCCCTGTGCCCTGGGGAGCAGTGGTTATAAAAGTCTGCAGAGTCCAAGGAAAACACCTACTTTTCTTACCTTGCTTCCTAGTTATCCTGGGAGGTAACTCCCCCAAGGAGCCCAAGCTGTGTGAAGACGGCTCCAGATCCTTTCAGAACTCCTCTTCAGCATATGGAAACTCCATGCTGCTCCTGACCAGTGGTGCCATCAGCAGGCCTGTGAGTCTGACCCAGCCCAGAGCACGAAGCCCACTGTGCTCTTATTCCCACCCCTGTGCTTACTGCAGTGACTTCTTCTCCACAGCAGCATGCTCTCAGCCACCATCCTTAAAGCAACACAGACCAGGTAGGTAGGCAGCTGGTCACACAGTCAAGCTGCGCACCCCAGGAAATGTCCCTGCTCTGGGAGATGCAGACCCTTTCTCCACACTGCCTACAGGCACAGTCCTTCTGCCTGGTTCCCGGGAATTCTCAGGTGCCATTTCTTAAATGGTTAGTTGTTCAAAAGCTATGCTGGGACTGTGGAAAACAGTTTGGTGGTTCCTCAAAAGGTTAAACATAGACTTACTACATGGTCCTGAAATTCCACTTCTAGGTACACACCCATGAGAACTGAAAGCAGAAACTCAACCAGCCATTTGTATGTGAAAGTTCAAGGAAGCACTATTCATGACTGCCAAAAAGTAGAAATGATTCCAATGTCCATCAGCAAATAGATGGATAAACAAAATGTGGTGTAAACATACAACAGAATATTATTCAGCTTTAAAAGGGAATAAAAAGGGATCCATGCTACAACATGGAGGAACCTTGAAAATACCATGCTAAGTGAAATGAGCCAGTCACAAAAGGGCAAATCTTGTATGAGTTCACTTGTATTAATCAGACTTTCAAATTCATAAATACAGAAAGTAGAACAGTGATTGGCAGGGGTGGGGTGAACAGGGCCTTATTGCTTAACAAGTACAGAGTTTCACTTTGGAATGATAAGAAAGGTCTGAGAAGGGGAGTGATGATGGCTATGCAACACTGTGAAGGTTCTTAACACCACTAAAATGTACACTAAAATGACTAAATGGTAAATTTTATTTTATGTATATTTTCAATAATAACAAAGTGTGTTGGGAGCAACTCCTGGTGAGGCTGGGGATGGCTTCCCAGAGATAAGTCTGGAGTCAAGTACTTAGGAGGGAAAGGGAGGAAGGGTGGCCATGAAGAGCAAGCCAAAGGCATCAGAGAAAAAACGTGCCAGGTGCTCACTGAAAGGACAAATGGAGAAGCAGGGCATGCTGGAGGAAGACAGAAGGACGCAAATGCATCGTGGGAAGTCCAGGAAGGACAGAGCTGCCGGGAGGGAGTAGTTTGTGGGAGCCAAGTGGCCAAAGACTGGAGAGTGCCCAGAGAAGCAAAACTGGCCCTAAAGACTTGATGAAAAGTTACGTCTTTTCCAGGGCTGGGGGTGGAAAAGGGGCATCATAAAATAGCTGCTTCTTAAAACCAAAGCAACAAACAAGTCAAAATAAGTCTGGAAATAACCTAAATGCCCCACGATAGAAAAATGGTTGAATAAAGTATATGTTCATGGATGAAATACCAGACTTTCAAAATTATAATAAATTAAAATGAATATTTATCCACATGGAAAAATGCTTTTTTATGTACTCATGATTTATTCTCTACTTCATTGTTACAAAATAAGGAGGTCACCAACTTGTACTAAAGTTCCAGTCTAGCTGCAACCTTCTCTGTCCCTTTCTCCACCTACAGAATTAGCAGGACTTTGAAAGACTTGAATGTCACTTGACATCTCTTGCCTCAGAGAAAACAGAACAAAGGGGTGGGAGGAAGAACTCACAGGTTCCAGAATCCCAACAATAACCGGCCCACACTAGGATTGTGAAGTGAAAAGGACAGGTCATAAAAGAGCATCATGCTTCACTTCCACTCTTATAAACATGTATACTAATATATATTAACCGATACACCACACACAACCACAAAGGAGAACTGTATTGGGCACAAAGAATATACCAGGAAACAAGCCAGCAGTAGCCTCTGCCCCAGAACCCAGGCAGCTCAGTACCTGGCTATCTTTGAGCATCTGTGTGGGGAAGGGGTATGGAATGGTGGCCATACAGCCGGGGTTTTCTCTGGAGGGACTGAGAATGAGTTTGCTGAATGCATACCAGGGACAATGAGCTTGGTGCAGTGTGAAATTGTGCCCAAGCAAGAGAGAGGCTGTGTCTCTTGCTTTCCATGCTAAAGGTCAAGTGCAGAACTAGAACCAAATAGAACAGGAGTGAGAGGGCTCCAAATATCAGAGTTGGTGAAGGCAGAGGGCTAACTACCTTTGGTGGCAGAAGTGGTTTGGGGACTGAACCCCAAGTTACAGTTATTCCTGAGTGCCCAGGCACTTGGCTCAATGTCTCCAAACCAGGGGTAGCGCTGAAAAGAGCCACAGGCCTTGTTTGTGGTTCTTATCTGGTTTTGTTTCTAACTCACAGTTAACTCACTGGTCTCCAATCTAGTGACCAAGAAATACTCATTTATTATATTTCCCCAGAGGCCCCATTATTGAAAGATTTTGGCCCTGCAGGCAATCTTTATGAAAGATAAGTTAGTTTCTCCTTCCTTTACCGATCTAAGTCACACTGACTGCCAAGCAGCTTTCTAATCTGCAGGAATTCACCAAAGTGGCCTCAAGAATTGATAGGATTCCAGCCAAAAATGAGGGTGTGTTAGTTACCAGCCACGCAGCCTAGAAGCAGAACAGCTGCCTTTGTCTTGGGGAAACAATGAAGCAGTGTGGGTACCTGTCCCTGCTCTCCCAGGCTCCCAGATGAGAACTGCTGAAACAGCCACTTCTTTTGGACCCAAGAACACAACCCATGATACTAAAGACACAAGCAGAAAGGTGCAAACAGGGAGGCTCTGCCCCCACGGGGACAGCAACAAGTCCCAGAATCCTCATAAGCCAGAAGTGATGTGTACAGAACATATTACCAGGTTGAAGCACACAAGGCAGGAGTTCAGGGAAGGAAGCCCAGTTGATAAGAATAAATCCACTATGCTAGAGCCATGACCAGTTTACTCTGACATAGAAATAATTGTGCCTCTTACCAGCCCTTAATTTCTTGCAACCTTATCTACATAATACGTCTTAAATATTTGCTTTATTAGATTATTTGGCTTTGACCTAATGTGGAAATTATATCACATGTGACCCACAAGGCAAAACTCCTTCCTATTATTTTCCACAATGTCAAGGGCAAATGTGTAACCAGCCCCATCTGGTCCACAGGGACAGCTGTGGAGGACTGGAACTCCTTCGGTCCTTGAGGGTGGGACAGCTGCTGAGACCAGTTTCCTGCAGGAGTGAGCCAGCCTGGTCCTGATTGGACCATCTGCTCCATGAGCATCTCAGAGTAGGACTAATGAAGAGCACCTGAGCTTCAACATCCCCAAAGAAACAGGGGCTGAGAGGCAAGGCTGCCAGAGCCCCATGGCATCCATGCATCAAAGCCCTAGTCTCTACCCTCACAAGAGCCTTTCACAAACTAACACTTGGCCTACAGACACAAAGATGAGTAGATGCCATCCTTGGCTAACACAGGGTGAGTGCTGGGTGTAGAAATCCCAGCACATGAGGTGCTGTTGGGTTCAGGTATCCTAGCCAGAGGTCTTGGCCTAGGATCCTCTAGGGCAGGCAGACACTGTTCTTAGGACAGCATGATCTTGTTAGGACTGTGCCCACAAGCCACGGGGCAGGACACCACAGTGCTCTGATTCCCAAGCCATTGGGGCCTTACTTTCTCGTTCTACTTGAAAATCATGGAGTAAGCTTGGAGGCCTGCTGGGGGCTCGGTCTCTGAGTTCTTCTCTGTGCAGTCTTCCACACACTCTCCTCCACAGTTTCAAGACCACACCTACACAATAATGCCTGAATTCATACCATCAGCCAAGGTGTGCCTGCTGAACCCCTGCTCACACTTACTTCCCTGAATCCCTATTTCAGGGTCTCAAACCATCAGATCTGTCACTCTGGCACAATCCTTGGCAGCTCATACCTAGCACAGGGCAGAAATATCCCATCTCTGTTCTCTCCCCAGCAGCCCAGGCTCTCAGCCTCCTTCCTAGCAGCAGCCTCATGTAGGCCATAGATGTGCTAAGACCGGCCCTGCCAATGGTTGTGCAGTGCACAGCTCCAGGGAAGCCAATCCCAGAATGCTCATAAAAAATGCTCACACTTTTTATATCATATTGAAGATAACCAGGTGTCTTAAGAAAGAAGTAAGAATTTGTATTAAAATATCATTTGGGCTGGGTGGAAGTGGCTTGTTTAGAAGGGACTCTCCTCAGCCCTCTGGGAGCAGGGCAAGACCCAGGTGACTGGAGTGCAGGTCTGGGCATTTTGACTAAGAACAGCCCTGTCCACATGCCTGTATGCCACACAAATATTTACCATGTGTCCATAACACTACAAAGATTGGGAAACACTGACCTAGATTACAACAATAGCCTATCTCGGTTTGTGGCAGAGAAACACGCTTGGGTTTCTCCCATTCATACCAGACCTGTAAATCAGCAACCTGCCCCACCTCACATCCTGTTTGGCCTATAGGCCCCGTTTAGGGCAGCCACACTGGCTATTCATCAATACAGGACCAAGGACAGCCACATGCTCAGCCCACTAAGGCAGATGGTCATTGGTAAGCCAATCAACTACTTCCTTCAAAATTCAGTTGTCATTCCTGCACTTGAGGCCCCTCCCCATTATACATAATCCTATGTTCCTAGTACAATAATTCCATTTTCCTACAAAAGAGGCTTCACGGGATCAAATAAACAGATTCCAGCAGATCAACCAGAAATTAAGCAGAACATCCAACACTAGAAAGAGTCAATAGATTAGCACAGTGGAGTACTTAGTACCCATTTTAAAGGTAGAGCATTATTATGACTACATAAATATTGTTCTTTGAAGAAGTAAGAAATGTGCTGGGATTACAGTTCTTTCTGTGCAGTTCAATGTCAAACTGAGTGCTACCCAAAGAAGAAAGTTTCCAGAATCCAGGGTAGAGGGAAGCCTTTCCTTCCTGGGACAGTATCTCCATGTGCTGGATGTTTGGAATATGACATGCCTGTGACCGTCTTTACTTTGCATGGTGTTTTTCTACTGCCTTCTTTTTTACTGACAAGAAACACAGCCCATCTTCCCATACTCATAGGGTCCTCCAGCATGTTCACTCTGCTCATTCCCTAGAATCCAGTCCAGTCTCTGTCCTGAAGATATTATTCTTGGAGTCAATGGCTTCCAGTTCTAATTTGGACTGAGTGATTCTGAGGCTCATCCACAGCTGTCTGGGAGTTTGTTTCATTAGACTCTCAGAAGCCACTCATTCTTTTGGGGCCCTAACTGCCTCCTTTTGTAACCTTCATCTTTGTTTTGCTAGTATAGAACCCTCAAGATGAGTAAGAGCAGAGTGTGGGGGTGCAGGCCTGTAATCCCGCCATGTTGGGAAGCTGAGGCAGGATGATTGCAAATTCAAGCCCAGCATGAGCAATTTAGCAAGAACCTGTCTCAAAATAAAAAGGCTGGGGATGCAGCTCAGCGCTGAAGCCCTAGGCTCAATCCCCAGTATCACCAAAAAGAAAAAAAAAAAAAAGTGGGAAGTCAAATCTAAGTCCTTGCATATCTGCACTAACCTTTACACTTGATTGTTTTGGCTGGATATACTCATTTCCTAAGGTTGCTGTACTAGATTACCACAAACTGGGTGGCTTAAACCAACAGAAATTTGGTTTTTTCCCTCACAGTTCTCAAGGTTCAAAGTCCAAAATCAGTTTCACTGGGCTGAAACCACATTGCTGGAGAGGCCATGCTCGCTCCCAAAGCCCTCGGGGAGAATCCAGTTCCCAGCCTTTTCCTCCATTTCCAAACTTGCAGCAAAGAGATCCTCACATCCCCTTCTGTCTTCCATTCAAGACACTTGTAATTGCATTAGGATCTGGATAATTCGGGATAATCTCTCCAGGACACAATTCTTGCCTTAATTACATCTGTAGACTTTTACCATATATGGCAGCACTTACAGGTGTCAAAGATTAGAACCTGGCGTCTTTGAGGGACATTTCTTAGCCTACTACAATAGGCACAAAACAGTTTCTTAAGCGGTTAAAAAATATTCTTCTACCCCGTGAACCACTCAGCCTCATTTCACCATCTTCTCACCCCCCATCTTACCTGATGCCAAGTCCACTCCGCTGGCCTCTTCTCTTCCTGATCCCTCAAGGCTGGAGGGCCCCACACTCTTCTCTAATACCATGCAAACCGAAGAAGACTTCATCCCAAAACCCACACTCCCCGCCTTGGCTCTGCCAGTGATGTGCAGCAGTCCTCATTCCCCTGCCCCATAAGCAGTATTCCCAAGGCATCTAGCTACAGGCCCAGCTTCAGCACCACTTGTCGTCCCTGTCCTCACTGGACTCAGTGCTTCCCTGATCTGCAGATGGACTGGTCTCCTCCCCTTGCCCTTGCCCTTGCCCTCTCTGCACTCACTACATCTCTGGCATTGTCTTTCACTTGCCTTCTGCTGTCCAAAATTTGTTACAATCTTTCAACTACTGATAATTCCCTCTCTTTCATTTTGCTGTCCTGGGATTATACTTTTCATAATCTCTTTTACCATCACTTTAATGGGTCTGGGGAGAGAAGATATAAAATATGGTCAAGATCTGAAACCTCCATCTTGAACTCTAAGTTAATCTCATTAATTTTTCAGTTATAATTTGCATATGCGTAAAAGATAACAGATATTCTCCTCTAAGCCCCTTGTCCAGGGGCTCCTGCCAGTGGGCAGTCAGGGGGTTGGCAAGTTCAGACTCATGTCCCAGCCTGTCACATGGGCCCCATCTCCAACACACAAATGAACATCACTGCCAGACACAGATTGCCAGTACCTGTTAAGAAACTGGCAAACTGTATGTGGGCTTCCTCTTTCCAGGATTTCTGGAAAGCAAATTAGTTCTTCCCTATTATGACAGATACATGCATTGTGCTACTGTACAACTTTAAATCAAGAGGACCTTTTGTAGGTTCCATCAGCCTAAAAGAACCTTTTTACTCAAAAGCAAAAACTGCATGATACCTCCCTGCTTTACAAAGACTCAAGTTTAAAAATAAACATGGACATTTGAAGGAGCACAAAAATAGTTTATGCCCACAGCTCTCCAGAGCCCCATAGCACTAGGAGTATGCCGCCTTGGAGGAAGCCCTTGCAGACCTCAAACAAGCGACATGCAGTGGAAGGGCACCTTTTGTGCGCTTGATTCCCTTGTATTATGCCAAGCTGACCATGTCCCATTCAAACCAACCACAGGCATCCACCCTGCCTAACTATTCATAAACAGGCTGTAAAGGCAGCCCCAAGCTGAAACCCAAGTCCTTATCTAGCCTTTGTCTCCACCTGTCTTTTCAGTCTCCTCCCCATCAATCCCTATTCCCAACCTATAGGTTGAGAACAGAAGCTCTTGTGTTTTCCCACAAGCCATGCCCTCCCCAGGAAAGACACCTGTCACTCAGCCACCCCACCCTGCACTGCTCAGAATCTAAACACCCCTGAAGGCAAAGTCAACCTGGTCACTTCCTTCGTCAGACACACCAGACTGCACCACCAGACTGCATCCTCTCCCTGGAGCTCCGCCCTCTCTCTACTTCCTCTGTGGCCCTCATGTTATCCTGCCTCACCTCTGAGTAGCTATCAGTGTGCTGTACACCCCGCCTCCCCACACTAGGTGTAAGGATCAGGTCAGACTTGGGAAGGGATAAGGTCTTCATTTCCGAGGCCTCTGCATTGCCTTGATAGACAAAGTGCTTGTGGTCAGAAGCTTGGAGTGAACCCAGATCTCAGAGCAATTGTCTTAGGGTAACCAGCTTCCTGCTAGTGGGACCTTGTGTACTCTAATTCCGAAAGTCAAACAAGCAGATCCTTGTTGAATGGGATTAAGAGTTGAGAACCCTCCTATACAGGCAAAGTGTTAGGGGCTGTTTTCCTCCCATGTACACGTACACACCCCACAGAAAGGCATGCTGAGGTTTACCAACCTGCAGCCCAGGTTTACAAAGCAACCTCCTCTTAGTGTGCTGCACACGAGGCCTCTCCCATGTGCTTTGCCTGGCAGAGAGAAGCTGGAAACCACAGCTCTACTCGGGTGAATCAAGGCCGAAACAGAGACAGCCAGGCAATAGAAAACGTGGCAACAATGAGGCAAGAGAAGGGTGCGCAGAGAGAACAAAGGGGGAGGACAGCAAGCACCCAGGGAAGTTCTGTTCATACTTCCTTGGATTTGGAAGGAAAGGGTACAGAATATTGATTGGTCTGTCTTTGATAGAAATAAATGGCTAATGGAAGAATGACACATTTTCTGTCACTCTGTGGAGGGTTCTGTGTGGATAAGAGGTCGTGATCAACCAGGACCAAGGCTCTGATTCTTCTAGACTTCTCTCTTTTGGAAAAGGTTTGATGCTTGACTTTTAACACAAGGCTGCCAGCAGGTGTCCAGGCAGCTGGGCTCATGGTGCCACCCTGAGTCTGGCCCCAGAACAGCCGTGCTTGTTCCCATCCATCAAGGACGTGTTGCCCGTCTCCTCCAAAGGGCCAGATGGCCCGTGTGTGTCGGCTTCTGCTCACTTCATTTTTATCTTCTCCAAACTTCCATTCTCAGACTCGCATGCTTTCATTTACATCTCCTGATCCTGAGGGATCTGTTTTTATTTTTATTTTTTTGGTATTGGGGATGGAACTTGGGTCCTTGCGCTTGCGAGGAGGGATCTGTTTTTAAATAGGAATCCCCTTTCCATGGTCATGGAGCAAGGCTGAGAGCCGCTCATAGGGGTCTCAGCAGTTCCTTGGAAAAGGTGGTTCCTGGAGACATGAGTGTTTATTGGTAATGTGTTATAAGCTGAGTACTGACATATACAGGACCTCACCTAATTTTCCCAATAACTTTGAAAAGTCAGCATTTGTATCTTCATTTTACAAAGGAAAACAGCATATTAAATCCACAGGGAGCCACTGACAGTCACTTAAGTCACTAAGCCTAATGTGATACTGCAGGCTCCCTTTGCACACATTCCACTGGGCAGATCACCAGTTTGTTCCAAATCTTTGTTGTTCTCACCCTCTTCCCAGACCCCCACGGCTAAAGCCCTCTGGAGAAGTTCAGCTGGTCTCTGGGTAGACAAGTCTGTCCTTATGCATCCTGGGACTTCATGACCCAGAAATCCTGACTCTCCTGTCATCAGACAGACTCCAACAACCACTACCCCTTACCGCTGCATCAACTACCACCTCCCACATCACTCTCTCTCTCCTTTCTGGGTGATTTTAGCTTCTGGATCACAATCCCTGTTTCCTACACTGCTTCTGTTTTGATTCTTGGTGATTTCTGTCTATACATTGATGACCCTTCCAACTAGCTTCTCAGCTATTCTTCTTTTTTTTTTAGTACTAGTGGGTATGGAACCCAAAGTATTTGCACTAAGCTACATATTTGGCCTTTTTTATTTTTTATTTCGAGACAGGGTCTCACTAAGTTGCTAAGTTACTCAGGCTGAGCTCCTACTTGCAATCCTCCTGTCTCAGCCTCCCACAATTCGAGGTTTACAGGCACACACCACCGTGCCCAGCTAGCCTCTCAGTTCTTGAACTCCTCTTTCCCGTAGCCTCTCTGTCATAAACTTTTATTACCAAAAATACCAACCCGTCCATAATCTTTACACATGTGTCTCACTCGCTGAAAGTGACGTACATTGTCCTGGCCCATTTGGGCTGCTACCTCCAATTATCAGAGGTTGGGCACCTTATAAACAATACAATTCATTCCCCATAGCTTCCAGGAAGTGCCAAGATCAAGACACCGGCATATTTGATGTGTTAGGGGAGCCTTCTTTCTGGTTCATAGATGATACCTTCTACCTGTGTTCTGATATGGTGGAAGAACCAAGGCAGGTCCTGGGGGAGATTTTCATTTTTAAAAAAATAATGGCACTTATCCCATTCCTGAGGACTCAGGACCTAATCACTTCCCAAATGCTCCACCCCTAATATCCCACTAGTGATTAAGTTTGAACACACAAATTTTGCAGGAACTACACACACCACCCTCCCCAATCAGGCCACACTCGTAATCACCTTTACTTGCTGTTCCACAAGACACTTAACACCTAACATGAATGCCATAAAATTTGCTTATTTGGGGTCGGGGGTATAGCTCTGCTGATAGGATGTTTGCCTAGCATGTACAAGGCCCTGCATTCACACACTCAAAAGTAATAGAGCACTGTAGCACATGCCTAGAATCCCAGCTACTCAGGAGGATAAAGCAGGAGGATGGCAAATTCAAGACAAATTAGCAAGATCCTGTTTCAAAATGAAGAGTAAACTGGCTGGGGATATTGCTCAGGGCTCCCTGGGTTTAATCCCTAGTACAAATTTTTTTTTACTTATGTTTTCATTTATTGTGTGTCTTATTAGAATATAGATTGTAGGAGGCAGGTACTCTTATCTGTCTGGCTCACTGATATACCCAGTATTATGCAGAATGGCTAGAACACACTATATATTCAGCAAAGACTCAGTGAATGAATGAATGAATTATAATTATTTTTGAAATTACTCAATGCCCATCTTCCACGCCATACTGTAAGGTCTACATGAACAGGAGCTGAATCTGTCTTAGTCAACCCTGAAGATACTCAGTAAAAATTAATGAGTGAATGGACGAAGGAGCACAGTTAGGATGTAAGAAGTATATTGCTGGGCTAAACCTACTGTTTGCAAGGATAACTTGCACCTGGGCTGCTTGTGTGCAGCTCTGTTTGCCGCCTCCCACTCTTACACAGGTGACCTAAATAAAGCTATTGATTCTGATAAACCCCCAATCTCAGAGCATCAGAGGCCGTTAGAACATCAGAGGTTTGAGCACATACAGTGGTTTCTACCTTCACCATGCAAATATCTGATGCCAAGGATGTGGGGAAACTAATTTTACCTATTACCAAAAAAAGTTCCATGGGCTACCTCACAATTTTCAGTCTAAAAACAGATTACCTAGGAGACTTCAACCATGAACTTCTTCCAGCAATAAACACTTACCAAGATCCTATTTGAATTTCAGATCGTAATTTCAGTTTGTGACTTCCTCACCAAGCTGCATTCTTGACTCTCTAGGACAGTTTAGCCTTTAGTGGGTAGGAGACTTGCTCCAGGAGAAAGGCCATGTAAATAAAACAATCAATTTTTGTAAGAGGCTCAAAGAGAATCAAATTTCACTACTTCAGAGTCAGTCTGACCTCTTACCAAGGCTGGCTTGAAACCCCCAAACTCTATGGAGAAAAACTACTGTTTGACTGGGAAACCAATCTGGAAAACCACATCACTAAAAGTACCTCTCTGCTCAAAGTTCCCAACAAAGCAGATAAAAAGAAAGGAAAACAAAAGGGCTCTTATGCATCTCTGAGACAAAGAATGTGCCTAAAGTGTGAACACTGATGAGTATGGGAAAGATTCTGATTCACGGCCAAAAAGGAAGTGAGCCATGTGGCCTTTGGAGAGCTTACAGCCATGCTCCAGGTCAAAATTAGTATCAATCTGACTGATCAGATGTAGATCCAGCCCAACAGGTTTACTTGAGACTGAGATTCCTACTGCATAATTTGAACAGTGTCTTAATAAATGTGACTGTAACACAGAATCCATTAAGACTGAAGAATTAAGTCATTCTCAGAATCTTTACTGAAATCTGGGGAAAAGGACCAGGGGAAACTGAAGATAGGAATGAGCAAAGGAAGGTAACAGAATGGCTCAGTAGGTTCTAGACAAAAGAAATAAGCAGACAATTTGGTCACAACGTTAGAGTAAATCACTACTTTAAACTTCTGCCCTTTCAAAGGTGCAGGAACAACTTCTTTGAGGTACAACTCTGCTTTTTTTTTTAGACCTCAAGTTGTATTTTTTAAAATAAAGGGCCAGGGATTTAGCTCAGTGGTCCCGCCACTGGCCTCGCAAGTGCAAAGTCCCAAGTTCAATTCCCAGTACCCCCCTCAAAAATGCATAAAATAAAGGTGTTTTTTTTTTCTCAAGGTACTATAAAAGTTCTAAAAAAAAATATGAGCCTTAGAGTGACTAGCCTTA
The DNA here is from genome assembly GCF_000247695.1 of Heterocephalus glaber. Next base: position 18,703,976 of record NW_004624768.1, read on the forward strand.
GAGCTGGACCACATATACACCCACCAGCTCCATTCTGTGTCCTGGATGTGTGACCTTAACCAAGTAACTTAACCTATCTGAACTCCAGTTTCCTCAATCAAAATGTGAAGCTTAAATAAAATAATTCATATAGATAATCAATAAATACTACCCCAGAAGAACTCACTCTTCCACATAAGCCAAGGAAAATCCCAAATGACAGTCTGGTATGACCCTATTTCTATACAGCATCCCATCCTGTGGCCTCACAGACAAAGATCCTGCACAATTACAGAATGGGCGGCCAGCCAGGAAATAATGGGCTGATTCTAAAATGCCATTATTGCCCTGAAAGAGCTTCCATCTGAAGATAAAGCAGCTTTCTCTTTCCCCACACAGATTCTCCAGAAATTTCCACCAAGTACATAGAGAAGCCAGCGCCAACATCCTAGTGGTAACAGAAGACAGACACTTGGCCCGAGGACACAGTCACCTCAAATGGAGAATCACATGCCAAAAGAGGGCAGAAAGGACCAACTAGGAATTCCCGGGGCTGATACACGCAGCCTCTCAGGGAAAAACCTCACATTATTTCACATCACTTCATCCTCTTTTGTGATGTTTCCACTGGTTGTGCCAATTTCACCAAATGTTTAAAAGGCAAACATTTGAAGCTGCACCAGTTTTGGCTGTGAGGACAACCTCCTTCGGCCACCTGACTTTGCCCTTGAGAGGTCCCCAGGGGCTGCAATGTGACCAGGCCTGGGTGATACTGCCATGTTCAGTGTACTCTACTCAATTATTTAAGGCATGAGGCATTGTTTCCTTCAAAGGGCAAAGCTTTCAGAACATTTAAAATTCATGGGAGAATCTTAGGGTTGGCTTTATTTTTAGCTCCCTCCCTTGAAACAAGTAATACAGCCTTCAATCAGGCTATGGGATTCCAATTCTAATTTTCCAGAATATTCCCCACCCATAGTAAGGCAACACTATTTTAAAAACAAACATCCTGGGCCAGGGATTTAGCTCAGTGGTTCCACCGACTGCCCCGAAAGCGCAAGGACCAGAGTTCAATCCCCAGTACCAAAAACAAAATAAAACAAATAAAAACAAACCTCCTGAGAGGGGGAAAGTGTGCGTGTGTGTGTGTGTGTGTGTGTGTGTGTAAGGGGAGAGAGAAAGCAAAAGAGAGAGCTCTGATAAAGTCAAACAGGACTAATCAACAGTTTGGTCCCATGGGAATCACCTTTAAATTTAGCAGATCATATTCTGTCGGTGCCAAAGTAAGGCAGAAGCTTCAACCATCACTGGGGACACACTGGTATGGGTGCACGAGTCCTCTCTAAAGGAGCCATCCAATAGAAAGGCAGGCTCTTTCAAGTTAAATGACTAAGTCATATTAAGTGTATCACTTTAAAAATGGGTAATAAGCCAGGGATTTAGCTCAGTGGTTCTGGAGCCTGCTGCACAAGCGCAAGGTCCCGAGTTAGATCCCCGGTACCAAAAACAAACAAACAAACAAAAAATGGGTAACAGTCAATAAGCATTTATGTGGCATTTAGTAACAAATGATGTTACTAATTTATACCAACCATCTTGATTTTAAATGAGTGATATTAACAAAAAGTAATAAAATATTTCATAAAAACACTGTGGCGTGTCCCTATCCACCTTATTCACTGGATCTGGTACTGTATGACTTCTGGCTCGTTCCCAAATTCAAAATGATCACGAAAGGCGAAATGTCTGGAATAATTTCAGGACACCAGGGCAGCCATGACAGCACAATTAAATATGCTCATAAAAGAGAGGACTTCCAAAACTGCTTCAGAAAGTGGCAAGAAGAATGGAAGAAGTGAGTTCAAAGTGAGGGGGAGATACATTACTGATGGCAATGTACCTTTTACTGTAGTAAATAAAAAAAATACTTAAAAGTAGAAATAGCAAATAAATACATGAAAAAATGCTCAACATTCGAGAGATGCAAATGAAAACAACACTGAGATTCCACTTCACTCCAGAAAGAATGGCGGCTATCATGAAATCAACCAATAACAAATGCTGGCGGGGATGGGGGAAAGAGGAACCCTGCTCCACTGCTGGTGGGAGTGCAGACTGGTGCAAGCACTGTGCAAATCAGTATGGAGATACCTCAAAGAACTAGGGCTGGAAGTCCCATCTGACCCTGCTATTCCACTGCTGGGGATCTTCCCCAAAGAATTAAAAGAATCATACCACAGTGATATATGTGCGCCCATGTTCATAGTAGCGCAGTTTGTAATAGCTAAAACTTGGAAACAGCCCAAATGCCCATCAACTGGAGACTGGATAAAGAAAATGTGGTTTTTTTATAAAATGGAGTACTACTCAGCTATAAAAAATGAGAAATTAGAGACATTTATAGCTAAGTGGATGCACATTGAGGGAATACTTTTAAGTGAAATAAATAGGACACACATGTGTAAATACCGAATAGTTTCTCTGGTGTGAGAAACTGAAAGTGTAAATAAGGACTAAATGTATAATAGGTAATGTGAAATAGGAAGAAAAGGGGCAAAGGGGAAGGAAGTGGGAGGGCTAGGGAAAGGATAGAAGGGAATGGGATTAATATGAGAAAATGGAAAAATAAGAACAAAATCTTTGTAAATAGGGAGGACTGGAGGGGTTGAAGGGAGGGCTGGGCAAGGGTGAAAAATAAGAACCGAGAGACTATGTAAAGGTGCAAATTTCCAATGATGAATGTCATTATGTTGTATACCTAAAATGTACCAATTATTAGAATGAAAAATCAATAATGTAAAATAGGAAGAAAAGGTCCAAAGGGGTAGGGGTAGTGGGAGGGGCAGGGGAAAGGAAAGAAGGGAAAGGAAAAAATGATGAGAAATGGAAAAAATGGAAATAAAGTCTTTGTAAATAGGGAAGGGTGGAGGGCGTGAAGGGAGGGCTAGGAATGGGGAAAAAATAAGAACCAAGATGCATTATGTAAAGGTACAATTCCCAATGAGAAATGTAATTGTGTTGTATACCTACAATGTACCAATAAAAGAATTTAAGAAAAAAAAATACTTAAGTACTCACTGTATTTTCTGATCATACCTCATATGTGTATGCTTTTCTGGGGAAGGTGTCTCTAGTTTATATCAGATTTTCAAGAGGTCCTTGATCCAAAAGAGATTAGCGCTACTTGTCTAAAGGACTTGGGTATTTGTAGTCCAGAGAAAGGAGAACTTGGACCAAGAGGTGAGGCCAGGTGGAGGAGAGCCATCTCTGGGCAGATGACCAGCTGCGATTTGGAGTGGGGAACTTGATCTGTGCTTACCTAACTGGGAGGATTCAGGTCATGGGAGGGACCCAGGTTCAGTTCTGTGTGGGTGGCAGGGAGTCCAAGAGCACCTGTCACAGGTGGAGCCTGCCCAGGGCAGGTAGTAAAGGGCATGGCCTGTGATACAGTAGGAACTTTGTCCCCACCTTCTTATTCTGAGGAGTAAACAGCTGTGGTGTTGCCAGGTTCCCCTCATCCTTGGGGGGATGGTTGTTGAATGCTGAGCTTCCTGGGAGTGATGCAGCCCTTCGATACTCAGGTGTGAGCTGCTTGTCCCGCCTACCCACCTCCCACACAGAGCACAGTGCGGGGCTGGATCCTTGTGGCTCCTGCCACTCCCTCGGAAGTCAGACATCCCAGACACCACCTCACACGCCATCTCCTGCCACTGCCAGAATGAGCACATCAGCTCCCAGCCAGCATCCTCTACCTAATTCCTGTCATTGTCACCATCCACAGGATGGCCTCAGCACCCTGGCCTCCTCCATGCCAGTGTGTTCATCCCACACCCCTTCGGTGACCCTCCACAGCCATGTGCTGGACCTGTCATCACCTGGAAACATGAACCGCCTGTCCTCCTTCTGCCCACATGGCCCATCTCTGGCTCCCTAGGCCAGTCCCATCTCATGGAGCCCTCGGGCCCACTGACTCACCTCTTTCCCTGGCCACTGGCCCGCTTTACATTCAGCATGCATCAGCATCACTGCCCAGAATATTCCCCATCCATCCCATGACCACTCCCAAGAGGAGGTGCTACTACTCCCTAGCCTGGCGAAACTCCAACTGATGCATCTGCCATCTGCCTTCTTCATGCCCACACCCAAGCCGCTGGGCAGCATCACAAAGCTGGGCAGATGAGTTTCGCTTATGTTCTCTGACCTCAAACTGTCACTCTTCAGTGGCCCACAGGCTTGTGTTCCCCTGGTAGGGTATCCCCCACTCACAGACAACAGCCTCCGTCATCTCCTCCACCCCTACTCTCACTGAGGACCCAGCCCCACACTGCACAGAGAAGACGGGCACGCAGACAGGGCTCCTGCTGCTCCACCACACCCAGGCTGCCCGTGCCACCCTACAGTGGCTTCCCTTCTGGGGGAGGGTGTCCCCCTCTCCCCTGGGAGACACTTGTCCACTGGCCCCGGCTCTAGCTTTCCTCCTCCCTCACGGGCCACTCCTCCTCCTCTCTGGTCACCTAAAGAATGAGTGCTTCCAGCTCATTCTGAGCCCTCTGCTCTGCTGCCTGCCTCTCCTGTGGTGCCCTTACCCAGTCTTCTCCTGTCTGACCTCTCTGCTGAGCCCCAGATTCATGTGATTCACTGCTTCCTCTCCAGCTCCAAGCACAATCTCAAACTGGTATCAACCTTGGCTCCCTCACCCTTGCTAACCTACCCCTCCTCTAGATTTCCCCCAGCTACCAGTAGCACAAGACAAAAACCAAAGCGGCCCTCTATTCCCTCCCTCTCCCTCTCTTGCATCTGTCATCCATCTCAAAGCCCTAACGAACCCTGTAGGGAACCCGTCCCCTCCCCATCCTCTTCCCTGAGCCCTTCTGAGCTCTAGTCAGCAGCTACTTGGACCTGGAGCCCTTTGTTGGTCTTGCTCCTGCATTTGCCTACTTCTGACCCACTCTCCACACCGAGCCTCTATGGAACTTAATAAAGGTCATGATGCAGCCCTCACCTTACTCAGTCTCACTGCACTCCAAACAAAATCAACGGGCTGGTCCCTGTCATGGCCTCCAAGGTCATGCCAGTTTCCTCCTTGCCTCATTCTCGCTCCAGCCCCAGCCTGGGCTCCCCCACTCCCTGCCAGCCTGCCATGCTGGTCTGATCTCAGCTCCCCTAACACTAGACGCAGCTCTTTCCCTCCCTAGGTCTTTGCACTCAAACACTCTGCTCCCTTCTTTCACCTGAGCTAGCAGCTTAAAGGTCACCTCTCCAGAGAGGCATCTCATAGCCACACACTATATGTTGGGCTTAGCCTGCTCCTCTCCTTCTGGCACTGCGCACACCCGGAAGTGTGATTTTATTTGTGGAGCCACTTAAAGGTTTGTTTTTTGGTGGGGGAGTTTGGGGGCAAGCAGGGCACAAGGGCAGGTGGATTTTGTCTCCCTTACTAGGATGAAAATTCCATGGGGAGATAGAATTGCCGTAACTGTCTTATTCACCATTGATTACATGTTGAAATTATAATATTATGGAGTAGATTAAAATAAACTAAAATTTTAATTTCACCTGTTTCATTTTTTTAAATGTGAATACCAGAAAATGTAAAATTATATTTGGCTGTCATATTTGTATAACAGCACTGGTTTGATTGAGAAGGGTGAGAGTCACAGATTACGAAAATTTGTTGGTGTAACTTCACATTACAATTAAATGTTCTATGTAGGCTGGGCGTGGTGGCCCACATCTATAATCTCAGTGGTCTTGGAGGCTGAGGCAGGAAGGCTTGCAAGTTTGAGCTCAGCCTTAGCAACTTAGGGACTCAGAAAGATCCTGTCTCAAAATTTAAAATGTTTTTATCTTCTATGTGATGAATAATACAGGGGGCACGGACCAAGTATGCAGGGGTTCACCAAGGACTAGTAGGCCAGGCTAGTTATAGCATGCTTGAAATGCTACACTAATGAGGATGAAGTCATGAATCATTGCTACAGCAGGACACCTTGCAAGTGGCTTATGTCAAGTACCCATTACGAGTGAAGATCTGAAGGCCAGCACTGGGATGATGACAGAGGATGTGTTTCAACACGGTCCTACAGCAATATCCTACCATCCCTTCCAACTCCAGTGAATTCCCAGGCCACTGTGAATGACAGACTACATATTCTCACCTGTGTGAGACTCAGCACGCCACCTCCAACTTTCTCCTTCTCAAATGTAGAGAATTATAGACTCATTGAGAGAGAAAGGGTTTGTTAGGGTTTGGTTTCTCTGAGCATGTCAACTTTGGGCTGCCAGCTGAGGGACAGTGATAGACTGTCTTCCACAGGGTACACGCTAAGTAACACGGTGCGGGGGAGGACAGACACAGATAAGAGCCCCTGCACTGCCTCTGCCTGAGGGTGTGGCACTAACCCTCCAGGTCAGCATATTAATGTGCGTACCCTGGAAGGGATTATCCGCTCCTCTGAAGCAGGGAAATCCACTTCTCAGAGAGGTTAATAAACTTACAAATCTCATTACTCAGAGAGGTTGTGCTGGCAAGAATTTTAATGCATTTTTTAGAAAAACTCTGGAAGAATTATTAACAATGGAACAATGATTGGGTCCTGGGAGATGCAAGGGCAGAGAGGTGACCAGTAGGGATGGAGCAGACTCTTTCTTCTCACAGTCCCTGTGGCTGTGGGTGGCAAAGGCCTCACAGTCTGAGCAGAGGGGCCATCCCTGTGCACACACGCATACACACACACAAACACACACACAAACACACACACACACGCACCCCTTGTCCGCATTTGGGGCTGTGTGCTCTGCTCCCAACCCTAGTTGTCTGGGACACTGACAAGTCATCTAGCTGGAACACCTTTACAAACTCACATTCTTGATTCATCGAGTGGTCCCTAAACACCGTTCATAAATCTGTATTTGCCTCAGCTAACTGCCTGCCCCAACCCCTACAAGCAACTGTATCAATCCATTTCCTTTCTTCTTGATCTATGCCCTGGGCTCTCAGATGAACTTCTTAGTTCCTACTGAGAAGGAAAAGCCAGCCGACCTACCTCCCTCATTCCCTTTCCCACCTTAGCCTCCAAATGCCTCTGTCCCTGCAACTCACCTGGTCTGAGGACTGCTGTCCTGTGCCCCTTCTGGACGGTTACCCTTCTCTGAACCCTGAGCTAGTTCCTCCTGCCTCCAGCCTCACTGCTTCTCCTCTTTCTCTAACAGCTTCAATTTTCCTCTGTTCTTCACCTCAGCCTCCCAACATGCTCAACTTATAAATCAGAGCCGAACTTCCTCCTACCCTGACTCGCCCTCTCGCTCACCTTCAACTCCAGCTAGACTCCTCTCCTCCCTTCCCACATGTTCTCTCCCCAACTGGAGTTGCCTGTAGACCTGTTTGTGCTTCCACACCTGGCTGCAGCTGCTCTCAACGTTCACCAGTGCCCTCACATCCCACCTTCTCCAGCCCTACCCTGCTCTAAGCTTTCCTGGGCCTCTCACCTTGTAAGGATGCTCCACTTTGCAGCCTCCTCTCCCATGGTGCCTACACATCTCTCTTCTGGCCTCTTCTGAGTTTCATCACCTCCCAATCTCACTTACTAGCTTGTGTTTTGCCCTTTCAGCTATGGTCCTTTGCGGAGCTCCATTTTTATCTTCTCCTTGGGTGGCCAAATCCATCTTATAGGTGAAGACTCCCACATGGTACCTCTGACTCTATCCCAACTGCTGAGTACTGCAAAACCAGAGCCATGGATGGCCCACCACAAACGAAAATGCACTGCGTTTGCCTGAAACTAAACTCTCATCATTTCCTCCCAAAGAACTGCATCTCCTTGTGTTCCCATCTCAGTCACTGCCACCACTATCGGTCAGGGACTCTAAGACTTACACCTACATTGCTGGCAACTCAGCCCAACCCCTCTCCCTGTGCCAACCATCAAGAGTCATGACTCTCATGAGGGCTCTGGCCTCAGAAAGTGCATCTTAGAAACACAGACTTTGTTCTCTAATAGGCTCGAGTTTGATTCCCAACTCTGCCATGCCCCAGCTGAGAGCTTGGACGGTTGTTGAATCTCTCCCATCCAGTTCTCCAACTATGAAAGTGGGGTTTGCTAAGGGAATTAAATGAGATATAACAATAATTCAACAGCACTGTGCATAGTGACATAGGCTACTAAGTTTTCATTAAATGACAGCTTGCTTTGTGTTAAAATTCAGCAACTATACCAAGTTCAATCCCCAGTACCAAAAAAAAAAAAAAATTCAACAACTATATAGGAAAGACATTCACGATTCCTACCTCTCAATCCCAGGGAGGTCCCTCACATATATCTTTCTCTTTTACTGTATTATGTGCATTCCTGGAGGCTGCCTCAGATCCATTACAGAACTGGGCAAGGCTTACATTATATAATCTGTGCCATAGCTGTTTCCTCCTCTACATCCCTTCTGGTCTCAACATTTCTTGCCTAGACTGTGGCAGTTCCTATGAGGTCTCTTTAGTTCCAAATTAATTCAATCATATGTTCCCCCACCACCACCTTCCAGTGTTGGAGATTGAACCCAGGGTCTTCATACCTAGCTACAGACCAGGTCTTTCTGAATTGCCTGCAGACTGAAGCCCATACTATAGCATGTTTTTGCATCCTACCCAATGTCATCTCTCCCCCTCCAAGCCCACTGCATATCACAGACTGGGTCAGGCCTCATTCCCTGATACCAGGACTGACCGCTATGCTTCATTTAATCCTTATGACAACCCCATGATGTTGGTACCATTATTATTCCCACCTCACAGGTGAGGAAATGGAAGCTCAAAGGTCATTGTCAATATCCAGGCCACACAGCCAATGCATGGGCAACCCAAGACTGAGTCTAAGATCCCCATTCTGGACCTCCAGACTTCATTGCTTTCCAGGGAAGCACTCTCCACTTTAACTCCCTGCTTCCTCATTTTGTCTGCCTGGGCAACTCTTATTCATCCTTCAAGACTCAACTTGAGGGTCACCTCCTTCAGGAAGCCTTCCCTAACACCTTGCAGGGTTAAGCATTTCATCCTTGTTCATATTTCAAAAACAGAATTCATTGTCCTAATTACCTCCTCCCCATCCATCTCCCTCAGGAAGGCAGGGGACCCCATTCTATCAACCCATATCATCCTAGTGCCACACCCAGACACCTTTCCTGGTGTTCAACATCCAGATGATAGTCACTGGTCAAAAGGTCAAGAAAAGGGCTGGGGATTTAGCTCAGTGCTTCTGCCGCCTGCCCTGAGAACACAAGGACCCGAGTTCGATCCCTGGTACAGAAAAAAAAAAATTAAAACTAAATAAATATACCAAAAAAAAAAAAAAAAAGGTCAAGAAAGGAGCACAACCTGATGAGCAGATCAAGAGTGATCAGAAGGGAATTCAGATCCATCTGAGTAACTAAAGGACTACAGAGGCATGAGACCCTGAATCCTACTGGACAATCCACATGGTCTTGGTACCATATGCTTCCATGTTGAAATATTGGATAATATTTGTCTGATATACACCTCCTTCCTCCACTAGCCAAATATTTTTATCACTTTGTTCCCAGCACCTATAACAGTGACATGATAGGCAATGGTCACTACTGCTTGAATGAATTAATATACAAATGATCAAATGAAAGGTTCCCCAATCAGCACCACAAATCACTAGTCCAATACTCACAATAGGAAAAAATCCCTTTTGTTTATTCTTGCACCTATGAATCTAGTCAACTGGCAGGCACATTTTCTCATTAGCATACATGGCTCTCTTGACCTTCCAGGTCCTCTGAGTGGTAATATTCATGTGTCAGGTATTGCACTAATGCTTTACACACATTTGCTATTTAATCACATCAGTCATTTCACAGAGAAGACAGTAAAGCTGGGGCTGGTCATGCAGCTCAGTGGTAGAGCACTTGCCTAGCATGCATGAAGTCCTGGATTCCATTCTCAGCACCCCAAAAATACAGTGAAGCTTCTTAAAAAAGAAAATGATTTATCCAAGCTCATAAGGCCACTCAGGGTGGGCTGAGGCTTGGCCTGTTTATATTTAACCATCCCTCCCATCCCCTAACAGGTGGTCCTCCATGACAATGAACTCACCACTGAGAGAAACAGCCAGAACCATGCTCAGTACACCTGGAGGAGTTAGCTCTTCCTCTTGCTACCTCCATGCCACCTCCACTCCGGGGGGCATCCTAAAACAGGTTCCATTCCTCTTTCCCTTGAGGTCCTTCTCTGTTAGCCCCTCCCCCAGGACAACAGAAGCCAAAGCAACTTTCCTTTCTCCATTTATCTGAACAACTCCAATTAAAAGCTTTCCCAATTAAAGATCCCAAAAGGGTGTCAGTGCGCAGCCATCGGGGTCTGCACTATTCCTTACTAATTAGGTCTCTGTGGACAGCTCCACCCTGTAACCCACAGATAGGCTAAGGATATCAAAAGGCAGCTTGGACTCTGCCAGGCCCCCGGATAATCTAGACAGAGATTTCTCCAGGAAGGGCAAAGAAAGGGGCTGCTGGAGCTCCTCACAGCTGGGGTCCAGGCACATGTGGCCCTCTTTTGGCCAGGAGATGTCTGGGTAGCAGAGGGCTTTTTAATGCCTGGCTGTCAGGAGGACTCCTTCGGCCACGGGGAAAGCTGTATCCCATGTTTCTCTGCTCAGAGGCGGAGAGTCCATGGTGCCTAATTCCTCAGAGGAATAATAAGAAGACTATCAACCAGGCTTGTGAATAAAAATGTTTTTTAAAAAAATCTCTCTAGTCTTTGACAAATGTCTAAATGTGTTTCCCACAAGCGTATTTTTATTCTAACAAGCTAATTTGAAATATAATTTAAATAATTTCTCCGAGAATGATACCATATGACTAACAGCACCTCGGTGGCAGAACTACTGGAGACTTCATCGTGCATTCAGAGAGGCTTCCGTCCTGCCGCTCTTCCCACACAGAACACACCCTGCTAGGAAACGGGCTCATGAAACCAGCTCTCACCTCCAAACCTATAAATACGATTCCGGGCAGCCTGCATGGGCAATGCCTAGGAAATGCACACACACAACATGCAGCACTTCAGAGGCCAAGTGTCAAAACCAACTCAGAGCAGAAACAAAATGCATCCTTTTGCTCAGTTTATTTCATGCTGGAAAAAGCCAAAGGGTAACTCTCAAGATCTATAAAGTCAGGACCTGGTATACCAGAGACTTCTGAGATTCTGAAAAATCCTCTTTCTCTATTGTAAATATGCTATGTGACTGTTTACTTCATGCTTGGCAAAGGTAAAGGAAGCTCTCTTGTCAAATGGAAAAGGAGTGCCTGCCCTGTGCGCCAGAGGGAAGTCCTTTTCCAAAGGTTTTGGATGTCTATTAAGCTGAGGTGACACTTCGTTGAATTACCCATAGTTAACTGTTTTGAAAAAAAAAAAAAAGATTAAATTTGCCTTGCAACAGAAACAAGGAATATAATGTCCTTCCCACAATATGTCCCTACCGACCCTCTCACCCAGGGATTCTCTTTGAAGGAGCAGGTATAAGCCAGGGAGTCCCTGAAGCACAAGGGGGTCTTCCAGGTGAGGGCCTGGGTCTCTGTCTGCAATGAACCTTCTCATCCAAGCCTTGAAGCAGAATTACTGTGCCTTCATATTTCCAAACAAGGAGAATCCATTTGAGCAGCTGGGTCTCGGTCCACCAACCACCCTTAGCAACAACGACAAATCCTTGATATTCTCAAGGAGATTCACTAAGGAGCTGTGACTCACTCAAAATTACACAGGCCCCAAAATTACCCGATGTTAATTGCAGTCCTGGTCTCTACCATTTCTTTCCTTCAGTAATTCATTTACAGTAAAGCAAACAACTGCTTTAAAGAACTGTCAAAATGTCTTTAAAAAAAATACCTTGCCTTATCCTAGAAAGGATTTAAGGAGGTTTATAAAAATGCATAAAATTTAGCAAAATGACAAACTAGAAGTTGGTACGGGTTTAAACAATGATGTATTTTTATAGTTACGGGCATGGAAGGATGTCCACTCAAGATATTTTAAGGTGAAAAAATTATGCTACAGAATAGATGTATAAGACAATTTCATTTTGTTAAAAATATGTTTCCTCTATGAAGACATACATTTTGACACACAGAGTCATATATACATGGAGAAGTCTGCCGAGATAAACAACCAAGTGTTGGCTGAGGTTATCCCTTAGATGCGGGATGATAAATAATTTTCATTTCCTTCTTTATGCTGATATTTTTTAGTATTAACACAGGATGTTTTTAGAATTTAAAACAAAACAAAGCTATTTTCATTTTGTTTAAAAAGAAGAGGACCCCAAAACTAACTGGAAATAAAAGTAATGGGTGAGCTCTGATAAATGTGTTAAGGGTGACCAGACATTTGACTCTGATCCTCAGGAGGCTTAACAGGAAAGAAATATAATAATTTATACAAATCACTGAGTTATTTAGAAAATCCTAACAACCCTTCAGGCCAGGAGTTCCAGAACAGTTTCCAACAAAAATAACAGTTCCCAAAGTAAAAGGCGACCCAAAGAAATGCCCTGGCCCTGCCACTCCCCCAACCTCCTTGCCTCCACTCTCCCTCACTCTGCTCAGCTACACTGGCCTCCTTACTGTTCCTCGGCACACCAGGCGTGCTTCTAACTCGGCCTTTGCACTTACTGTTCACACTGCCAAAAGCACTCTTCCCTCACACATCTATGTGGTTCACTCTTCTTCCTTCAGCTCTTTAACACCTCTTTCATAAAGAGAGGTTTTTAAAATGGAACCCCTATTTAAAATCTGCTCTACCTCAATATCTTCTAGCCCACTTCCTCGTCCTCTATTATTTAATAAACTGTAGTTAATAAACAAAACAAAAAAGCCAAACAGTGTATGCATTTTCACCTATTCAGTTTATTTTTCAATACATATTTATTTAGTGCTTACTCCCAAACTCTGTATTTTTCTAACTCAGATACTAAGAGAGATGTTTATCTAATTGAATGAGAGTGATCTGAGATACAAACAGCCCTTCAGCGCCTCCCCATAGTATTCTGGGGCATCTTTCCTAAATTCCCCAAAGAGACAACCACCCCATTACCAGCTCTTACACCCTGCGACTATAATATTCTGCTTAAACTCACACCATTTAAACATAAAGCTGGTATTGTTTATATGGCTCATCGCCCTTTTCAGTGTATAAACAACACAGAGCCAGGAACTAGCAGGTCTGCAGATCACTGGGTCCTCAGCAGGGCACCAGCTGCCTTGCAAATGAGGGGATTACTGGATCTTAGTTAGCAAAGCTTAAAAAAACCAACGGGACCAAGTGAAAACAAGCTCACTTTCAATATATCTGAGACTATACACTATCTATTTTAGTTAACTCAAACCTAAAGAGAAGTCACAGTTTGGTGTGATTCAGGAGGAATGGAAAGCTAAAGAAGGAATGATCATCAAAAGAAAGTTAATCAGTATAGATTACTGACTGAAAGGCAGCCCGAAGTGTTAGATAACCAAGATTGTGGCATTCATACATTGCAAGATAATCTTAGCTGAACAGAATAAGTGTAAAACGAAGCCAACCAGTAATAGAGTAGATCTTGTTTGTAAACACTGACAAAATCAGCTGAAAGTCACAACAGCAGACAGGCTGGCTTTTCTGCTGGCCTTTTACAGGGAGATAAAAAGATAATTTACAGCCCCAATACTTGGGTGGCAGCAGACAGCCTGAAAATGAACCCACGTCACAATAAAAAGTGAAATGGCTTGCTAGCATTTAAAGAAAACCGCATTCAAATATGATCCCTTTCTCTCTTGGCCCTTACAACTCTCAATTAAGCACATTATAGAAAAAGTAATCCAAAAATCATCACAACTTCCAGGCTAGCTTCCAGCACTAACTCAATCAAAAATATTTATTGAGAGCCTATTGAGAGCCAGATACTGCACTAAGTGTTGGCACACAATGGCAGAAAAGATAAGGCCCTATCCTTGTGAGGTAACATTGAAGGCAGGCACATTATAACTAAGTAAACAAAGCCCAAATGATTGCAGGTGTGCCGGGGCAAACAACTGTAGCAGATGAAAGTGGGGCTGCCTTAGAGCTATGGGAAGGAGTGGTCCACCTAGGGTGGCTGGAAAGGCTGAGCAGCTGAAGAAAGAGAAGGAGAAGGTGCTTGCAGAGCCAGGGGAAGAGTTTTCAAGACAGGGGGAACAGGAGTTAAGGGGTCCCAGGTAAGGTAAGAAAAGGAAAGGACCCCAAGAAGAAGTAGAGCACAATGAGGGCCACCAGCAGAGCAGCTGAGGAAGCTGGAGATGGGCAAGGGCAAGGGCAAGGGCAAGGGCCAGGGCCAGGGCCTTATCTGCTGCGGGATGTTTCAAGAGGAGAGTGGCACGATCTGATCTGCAATTGTAAAAGCCAGTCTCTGGCTTCTGTGTGCAGAATGGCCTGGAGGCAACCCAGAGGAGAAGGGGAGGGGTGCTCAGGAAGGAGGAAAGGAGGGCCAGAACTAGAGTGGTATTAGTGGTGATCACCAGGAGAGGTGAGCATGCTCCACACACATCTTGTAAATAGAACCCACAGGACCAACTGAAAGCCTGGATGTGACAAGCAGGTAAAAGGAATCAAGGATGACTCAGCAATCCAAGGCTTGAGGGGCCACTGGCTGGGATGGGGAAGAAGGGGAAGGGGAGGAGTGCAAGGAATATCAAAGGCCCCATACATGAGCAAGAGTCAGAAGCCCTGAGAAAGGTGGTACTGGAATTAAAAACATGAGGGTCGACAGCAGACAGACAGTGTGTGTGTGGGGGGGGGGTAGCTTGGAGATGGGATCACATTACCTAGACAAAGGTTGCTGACAAAGAGGAACCAGGCGCAGGCCCTAGGTAACCCCACCATGTGGAGTGAGACCAAAGAGCAACAGAGACCTGGCAGTTTCAGCCCAGGGGTAGAGGGTAGAGGCAAACAAACAGGAAAGGAAAGTGGACATTGTGGGCTTGGACATATATTTTAACATGTCTTGAGGAGACGGGGAACAGAGAAGTAGAAGGAAGCCAGAGAGGAACACAGGAAGGAGGGAGAGATCCTTTTTAAGCTAGTAGAGGCTAAAGCTGTACTATCCAATATGGCAGCCATGAGCTACATGTGGCTATTTAAACTTTAATTAAATTAAAAATTCAGGTCCTCAGTCACTCTAGCCACATTTCAAGTGCACGTTAGCCTCATGTGGCTGGTGGTTGCTATCCTGGACCACACAGGTACAGAACATTTCCAACACCACAGAAA
Organism: Heterocephalus glaber; assembly: GCF_000247695.1. The sequence goes on from NW_004624768.1 coordinate 18,719,244, forward strand.
GTTCTGTCGGACAATGCTGAACTGGAGCATGTTCCTAGACCAATGGAAAACTCAGGAGAGGAAATTAGGAAGGAAAGACATCCTTTGAGAAGGTAAGGGGATGGGTGGAGGCTACATTGAAAGGAGGGGGCCTCTTCAAGGACAGCAGAGAGGACAGGCCCTTGAGGACACAGGCAGGAAGGGGATGGTAATGACAGCCACACTGTGGAAGATGAAGATGTTCCCTGCTGCTCAGCTCCTTGGTCAGTGGAAAGAGAGGCCAGGGATAGGGAAGTGGGGAAAGAGCTCTGAAAAGGGGAGCAAGTCTGCAATAGCTGGCTTGGGCAGTGACAGCACAAACTGGAGAGACCAGACACTTAACACACCCTCACCTAAGAGAAGTGGGAATGAATATCTGAAGGAGGAAGGGCATCTTAAGTGGGGAGATGGTTTGGATTTTCCCTTAAATCCTAGTCGTGTCCACAGAGTAGAGCCATGCCAAAGCTGGTAAGACCACAGGAAGGTCTGCTGCTGGCTACCCTTTCTTGGTTCGTTGCCCTCCATCCTACACAACTTTCAGGAAGGATGACACTGGTTCTATTTTTGGTTAAAATGGCTCCCTCCACCTCCTCTGTCTAAAGTGCTTGACCAGCCCTTAGCTCATCTCAATTTACAACCATGGTTTGTACATTCACATAAATTATAAAAGTAGATATGACAAAAATGGCAGAGGTAGGTAGCAGTTACAATGTAGCCCTTATGAACAAGTAACATACATTTATTGGGTGATATTAAAATGATATGAAAGACATGTTCTGTGTTTAAATCCCCAAACTACTCCTCCTCTCTTCTTTCAGAAACAAAGATTATTTTCTGACATTTTCTTTAAGCTTTTATGAGTAAACATTTTCATTTCCACAGAACTATTTGATCTCAACCACAGTTTCAATATTTGCTTTTGATCACACAAGTGTGCTGGGGTGCAGGACAGAGAGTTAAAATTGCCAGATCCTTTTTATCTTCCATCTTGAGACCTACATTTGCTAACTCCTTCTTCCAGAACATTTTTTTAAAAGTATGAAATCTGAGAACCAAAAAGGTTCCCGCTGCTCAAAGATCAGCTCTTTCATAGTTTGCTGAGGAACTGCCTGAAATGTTACAGAAAAGCTGCCTCCCAGCTAGGAGCCTCTGGGACAGTCAACCCACAGTTGCTGGCATGTGTGAAGTCTCCGGGACTGGCACGAACATCTTAGCAAACTTCCGTGCCCCTTTCTGTCCCCGCAGCCAGCTCATGACTCCCCTTCCCTCTTCAGTCCCCGTGGATAAGGCTCCCTGGGCAAAATGACTGCAAAAACTTACCTGGGGTGAAGCATAGAGAAGCTGCTGACCCCACCGGGACAATCGTGCCCCTTCCACAGCACCCTAGTCTGCCTTGTCCCACCCATTTTCAAGAGGAAAGCAGGAGCTCTGTAACCAGTAAGTCTCTGAGTCCTGCGGACTGGCTGAAGTCTGCAGCAAGGGAGCAGAGACTCGAGGCTCCAGTTCATTCACGCATCCATTCCCTGTGCCCACCACCGCGCACTAAATGTCGCCCTTCTCCAAATGCACATCAGCTAGCTGTGCAACCTGGATGTAGTCCTCTCGGTGCCTCAGTTTCCTCATCTATCAAATGGGCACAACAAGCATTCCCCAGAAAACGACCGGCCCCCACACTGCTGCCGCACCGAGGAACAGATGAGAGGAGTTATTGTCTATTAGCACAGTGGCGCCCTGACTCACAGCGCCTACCGCTCGGAGGGACGCGGAGGAGCGATCAACCTGCTCTGTAAATTACTTTATACACTCAAAGGCATTAGTCACATAGTGAGTATTTCAACTTCCCTCCCGAGCATCTACGGAGCTGTCTGAGACCGGAGCCTCGGAGGTGCCCAAGGACCTCACAGTCCTCGGCTACTGTGCCTGCGCTGAGGGGCATCGCGCTCCGGTGTGTTTCCTTTCCAGGAAAACTTCGATTTCCATTCTGCTTGCAATCTATCCAATCGCGGAGAACGACAAACTGCTTTCCACGCTCGCAAACACAGGCCCGGAGTTGGCCGAGCCGGGAGTGAGGACGCGGAAGGGCCGCGGCCGGACGGGCTCGGGTCCCCGCGCTGTCCCCGCGGCCCCGCCGGCTGCGAGGGGAGAAGGTGCCCTGTAGGGCGCGGGCGCGCGGTCGGGCGGCCCGGACTCCCCGAGGCCAGCTGCGCACTCGCGCCCGCCCCGCCCGGCTTCGAGCCCCGAGCTCGGGGACACTCACCCCATCTCCGGGCTGCTCCGGCGGCCGCTCCCACGGGGCCCCTGGCGCTCGCTCTCCGCCCGCTCGGCAGCCGCTCCCCGCGAGGTACATGCGGCGGCCGAGAGCGCCCGGCTCAGTCCCGGCGCTGTCGCTGCCTCCCGCGGGCTGCACGGCTCCCGCGGGCGGTAGGGCTGGAGGGAGGACGGGGGCTGGACCGGCGGGGCTGGGCGGGGTCCGCCCCCCCCCCCCCCCCCCCCCCCCCCCCCCCCCCCCCCCCCCCCCCCCCCCCCCCCCCCCCCCCCCCCCCCCCCCCTCCCCTGCCCACGCCGCTCCTTTCCCTCCCCCTCCTCCTCCCCGCCTGCCCACTCCCTCTCCCTCCTTTCCCCACGCTTCTCCTCCCCCTTCCCTCGCCGCTCCCCCTCTACTACCCCTCCCTTCCCACCTCTCTCTCCCGCCCCCCACCCTCCCTCGCCCCCTCCTTTTTGTTATGTAACCTCCGTGGCCCCCGAGCCACGGCCAGGAGAGAGGAGCGGGGCGCGGCGATGTGGACAAGGTCCCTGCCCGGCTGCACAGCAGCCGCTCTTCCCTCCCCCCGCCGCCCCCTTCTCCTCCTGGCTGACCCCAACTCTGGAGCTTGGCGCAGGGTCGCCCTGAGCGTCCTGAACATCCCATGAGCTGTACCTAGAGTACCACTCGCAGCTGTGGGCCCTTGGCAGCTGCCTTCAGTTTGTAGATGAGGGAACCCAGACCAGGGAGGGAAGGGATTTCTCCAAGGTCACATACCCAGATTATAGCTCAGGCCTCCAGAAGTGGAGATGGACGCGGCCATGCCCCTCCTTAAAGCTCACCTTCGTCTTTCTGTTCATTGCCTGGCTGGCTTGGGGGCTTTGGGGTAATACCACCCCCCAGAGATTCTGGAAGCCGGCCTGGCAGGGAGAATACTGCACCTGAAGCAGGTGCTTGGGCACCTCACTGGGTAAAAGTGGGATGGGGGCTCCACGTTGAGGGTCATTGCTTTAGGGCTTGGCTCTGTTCTCAGAGCAAGGGAACCTGGGATGGCAAAAGCAGGACTTAGAGAAGCAATTTCTTAATGTCGTCAGTACATACCGACCAAAGAGAGGCTGGCACTGGGACTGACCTAACCTTCATCGCCTCTCTCTGGGCCTCCCACTGGATCATCTTCTGCTGAGGACGCGCTGCCCACAAGAGCCCTGCATCTCAGGACAGTAAAAAGTACAGGGACTGCAGATGGGGCAGGGGCACCACTGAGCCCTGCCCTCATCTCTCTTGGGACCCCAGTTGTCACCTGCTAACCGCCATGTCCTCACAGGAGCACCAGCCCCCTCTAATCTGTGCTTCTCACTGTGGCTAGTAATTTCTCAAATACAAGTCTGCTTGTGTCACTCTTTAGTGGCTTTCTTCCCCGTTCTTAGGATGGAGACCAGGACACTGAACATACCTACCAGGCCCTGCCCAGCCTGGCTTCCACTACCCTCTCTAGCCTCCTCTGCTCCCACCCTCCCGGGATTCCTGCCATTCTTTCGGCCTTTTCATCTGCTATCCTTGCACTCTGCAAAGATTTCCCCTTCTCCTCCCTTCGTCACCCCAACTCACTTGTCTAGCCAATTCCTATCATTCTGCAGACCTCAGTAAACTGTTTTCTTTTAGGAGCTTTGACTAATGCTCCTGTACTTTGTTGTTATTGTTGTACTTAGTGTCATCTGTTTGTGAAATTATTGGCTTAATTTCTTTGAAACACTGCAAACTCTTACAAAGCCATATCACGTTACCTAGAACTGCGCCTGAAGGTCCTCCATAAATATTTGTTCAATGAATGAATAAGCAAACAGGACAGCCATACCAGGACCAAATTGGCTGGGGTCAGTAAGCACAAGTGTCCACTTGGTACACTGCTTGGGGTCAATAGGCACAGGTGTCTGTTTGGTGCCACAGTGAATGAGCCCTTGGTCCTAGAGGAAGCTTATCTATCACGAGCTGAATTCCAAGGACCAGGGCAGAGCCAAGGTGCTTGAGGAATAGGTAATCCTGGCAGAGCCAAGGAGAGAAGTCAGCAGAGGGGGACTGAAGAGCAGGAGCCAGCTCAGGTGGAACAAGGCTACCCAAAGACAAGGCTGTGTCTGGAGGGGCCAGGTGTTGCTCCAAGCCCTGACTCTAGTGTCCTTTTGCTCCTGATCTTTAGGGCACACTCACATTACCTGGGCCAGATGCAAGGGGGAGGCTTAAATAGGTGGGGTGGTGAATCACTCTGGCTTCCACACACAGTTGGCAGGAAGTAGGCCAACCTTGGAGAAGTAAGCCTCCTGAGGTGAAATGGCTGTCACTCTGAGGTGAGAAGGGGTGGATCCCCCTCCTTTCCTCCAACTTCTGGCTGCCACCACTGGAGGAAGTAGCCTCCACTCCTGTCCTCCAACCCTAACTCCAGGCCAGGTCCAGTTGGCCTCTCAGGAGCTTCCCCAGGTGGCTCTGGCCAGCACTCAGCTTTGTCCTCTGTAATAGTCCTTACACTATTTCATCATCTTGGAATCTTCCCAAGAGAGGAACCACTTAATTTGTCTATCAGGGGCCCTCCATGAAGCCACCCTTTTTCTGTGGAAAATCTCCTATCTCCATAGTCTCCATGGCCCCAATTGTCAAGGGAGATGATTCTACTCTTGTTGGCTGGAGGTTGAAACAAAGCCAAGGAGAATCTCTTTAGGCCAAGAGACTTGGCTAAGCAAGAGGAGCTGATGGGGCACAACACTGAAGGTGTGAGAAGGAAGGGTAGTCTTGGGAAAAGGGGAGGCTGAATCCAGGCTCAGTTGGAAGAGTTTGCCTCAGAGAGGGGAGAGATGCTGTCACAGGGACAGAGTCTGGGACTCTAGACCTTGACCAGCTAAATCTCAAAGACTCAGAATGTTTGCCATTCTGTGTGGGATACAGAGGCTTCCAGAATCTGGTCGCCAGGCACAGACAGGTGGTCTGAGGAACCTTCTGATCTAACTGGGACAGATCAGATAACCTCGGGTAGGCTTACCAGAGTGCTACATCCAAGCCAGGAAAATAAGATAATGGAGCAGCCCCACATGTCCTCCTCCTTCTTTATCCTTCACAAATTCTCCAAAGTCTCTTGGGGAGAGAAGCACTATGGACCCTCTGTGTATAACAGGATGACATTCCACATCTCTGGCTTTTGTCTCTAAAAAGCTAGCTCCTGGAGAAATGGCTGATCCTATGTTCGAGACAGGGAATATACAAGATGAGCCTGGAACATCTTGCAATTCTTAAAAGTAAGGAGGTTCTTTAAAAATAAAGGAAGAGGGGCCGGGGATTTAGCTCAGTGGTTCTGATGCCTGCCTCACAATCGCAAGGACCCGAGTTTGATCCCCAGTACCAAAAAAACACAAAACAAAAAAACAAAAAACAAAAAAAACAGAGGAAGAACAGGGATGCAAGAGCCAACTAAAAGAGGTCTCAAAGCTGGAACCATTTGAGCAAAAACACAATGATACATAGGAGTGTAACCCATAACATAAAATAAATATACATGAGTTCATAGTGATACAAATTATCAAGTAAGTAAATAAGTGGAGAAGAGACAGTTCTTTTTTTTTTTTTTGGTACCGGGGATTGAACTCAGGTCCTTGCACTCGCGCAGCAGGCGGCAAAACCACTGAGCTAAATCCCCAGCCCAGGACAGTTCTTTTTTACAAAGAAGTCCAAAGCATATGTGTAGAATGGAGTTTAAACTACCACTATCACCCCTGCCCCTGCCCCTGCCCCTGAGGTCAAGCTGGTCTTAAGTGTTTCAATGATCTGATTTCAAAGAATAGACTTTGAATAGAGAAAATACTACTGTTATAGAAGAAAAACAAGGCAGAAACAAACAAACATGGCAGACACCACTTTAACCAAGAGATCAAGAGACTAAGGTTGGCATTCTCAGCGGTCATGTTGACATCTTGTACTTATCTCAGTAGGACAGGATTTGAAGAGCACTTCACCTGTGTGATTTTTTTTCCCCCAAGAAAACCTATGACCTCAATCTAATTATGAGAACTACCTCAGGCAAACTGAAACTGAGAGACGTTCTACAAAATACCTGACCAGTACTCCCTCAAAACTGTCAAGGTCATCAAAAACAAGATTGAAGAATTGCCACAGACCGGAGGAGACTCAGGAAGTTGACAACCAACTGCAATGTGGCATTCTGGATTGGATCCAGGAACAAAAAGAAGAAAAGCTGATGAAATCCAAATAAAGACTCGAGTTTAGTTAGAAGTACTTGTGTTGAGTCTTTAGTTATAACAAATGCTCCATGGTAATGAGAGACATTAACAAATAAGGGAGACTACATGAGGGGAATATGTGAACCCCCTATGCTACTGTTGCAGTTTTTCTCTAAATCTAACATTAGCCCAAAATATAACACTTATTTAAAACAATAACCTTGGGAACTTCCTGTATCCCCAATCCTCCATATATGTAGTCATAGGCAATATCAGATAGGTGACCATGTAGCACATGAAACGAGAAATTTACATGTGAGACCTGAGGATTTACAAATATTTGCAGGACTCCCAAAGCAAGCTATAGAAATCAATGGTTTTTATTTTTAACTGCAAGTCAGTAAGAAATATATTTCATACTCCAACTGAATACACACTTCAGCTCTTCATCTATAGTTTTATCTATATAAAATGGAAACAAAAGTTATACAAAATAATTCTTATCCTCTCTCTTGCAATGCATTCAGACATTTTCCATTCTGTTCTATTTTTAAAAGCCGTGCTGCTCACAACCTACTAAATTGATTTCAAAACCTGTAATCTATATATTTTTTCTTGCAACAGTAAAATGAGGCTCACCATGTACAAGCATAATGTCATTATTAGTAAGCTCAGATTTCTGGTATTGCTGATGCAGGAACTTCAAACATTTTTTTCTTCTAACCAAAAAAGGTCAGTTCTCTGAAAGATATTATTAAAGCCATTAATCAATGGATAACTATTAGGTATTATTCAGCTATTCAATTACATTTGTGAAGATAGAAACATAAGTTACTCTTTCAACAAATATTGATCACTGACTATGTACTTGGCACCATGGTGGGCATCAAGTATGAAGTGCTCAGCAAAAAACCCAAGTCTTGTCATGAAACTGCAAGATTCTGTGAAGGATATACATGAAATAATCACGAAAATACTCAATTATAAAATGTGGTTTGTGTGAATAAAGGGACCTAATGTAGATTGAGAAGGGTGGCAAGGAATGGCCTCTTTGAAGAAATGTTTAAAGCAGAGGTCTGAAAACTAAGAGGCACTTGTTAGAAGGAGCATGATAGAGGAAGCCTCAGACAGAGGTGGTGGAGAATTGGGCAGGTTTGCAGAACTGAAAGAAGGCGAGAGTGGTTAGAATGCAGCGAGCTTTGCAGGCCCAAGGCTGGGTTAAAAATCTAGGATTTTACTAAATGCAGTGAGAACTCACTAATGCGTTGGGAATGCCACGACCTGGTTTACACTTTTAAAAACCCACTCTGGATCCTGGAAGGAGAAGGAATAAGAAAGGACAAGCATAAAAGTATGGATACCAGGTAAGAGGCCATGGAATACATTCAGATAAAAAATAAGGGTAGAAATAGATTACAGATTAGAGGTGATTTCACAGGTACACTCAATAGGACCTGGTGATGGACTGGGTGTGTATTAGGATATAAAGTTCATACAATAATCTTCATTATAGCTGTACTCTAAAAACTATTAAGACATATGGACAAGAACTGGAAGTATAGAAAATGAAAAGTTTAATTAGGATGGCAGAAGGGGTATAGTGTAAAAGGATGAGCACTGGACTCAGACAGAACTGCATTAAGTTCTGGCTGTGCCACTGACTTTCGGTGACCTTGGACAGTTTTTAACTTCTCTGAACCTCAGTTCTCTCATCTATAAAGTGGGGATACTTCACTGGACATTTAGGAAGTGTGAATAGGATAATAACTGTAAAGTGCTTAGCTCAGTCTCGGATTGTGTGATCTCAACACATTATAGTTATTATTACTAGCTGTAATGGCAGAATGAGGACAAAATTTTTATTCTTTTTCTATGTTTGAAGTAATATTGTCACACAATAGTATTTATATAAGCAACATTTTAAAATTGAGTAGAGCCAGTTTGAGGATTCTGAAATCTAACCTTACTATGAAACAGCTCATGCACTTCCTGCCACATAACACTTTGCTAGCCTGTGTCCAGACCCTTCCATAGCTTCAGAATACCTGAAGTTCAAAGACTGGAGTGTCATTGTAAGACAACCACAGATCGATATGGGACCACTAGCCCCAACCTTCCATTTCCAATCTATCCAAGCACCTGCCCTTAGATAGATGAGCTATAATGGTTTCCTACTGACCTTGGCCTTAGGTATTTCCTAAGTATGTCTGTCTTAAATGCCCTTAGGGATTCTGATACCACTCACTCATTTATTTAATCTTAACACTATCCTGAGCCAGTCTGTGTCCTCAGACAAATTCAATAAAATACGATGTAACAAGGTATGAATAGAGCACCACAAAGCCAGGTGTGGTGGTACACATCTATAATCCCAGAACTCTCAAAGATCCCAAGTCCAAGCCCAACCTGGACAGCTTAGTGATTTAGTGAGACCCTGTCTCAAAATAAAAAGAAAAAATTTTAAGGGCTGGGCATATAGCTCAGTAGAAGGCCCTGGGTTCAATCCCAGTACCACAAACAAACAAAATCCATGGGATACTGACTCTGCAAGGGATCCATGTGAGCTGGGACTAAAAGGCTGTATAAGTGAGAAGACCATCTTCAGGAAACAGACCAGAACATACTGAGGCATGGGGGCACTGGCGGCCATAGCTCTTTCAGGGAGTGAGAAGAATGTCCACATGGTTGGCTCAGTAGTGTATGATGGGAAGTGGCCAAGGAGTAAAGGGACACAGAAAGATCTCAGGGTCTAGTAAGGAGTTTGGACTTGATTCTGAAGACCACAGGGAGCAAGTGAAGGTTTTGGAGTAGGAATATGACATGATAAACTTGAGTCTTAGATCCTGGGCAACAGTGGGGAGAATGGTCTAGGAAGGCAGAGACTGGAGGCAAGAGCAGCTTATTAGGAGGGCCTGATCGAGAAGACCTGTTTCAGCCAGGACCCAGCAAGGATAAGAGGTGTCTCAGTCAGCCTGAGGAAGGGCAGGAGTCTGACTAAAAGGAAAGAGGCAGGGAGCTCCTGCAGTGCGGGGGCCTGGGATGTGACAGTTGCTGAGGGAAGAGTCAGTCATCAATCCCACAACCTTGAGCAGAGGCTAGACTCTACCGGCTGCTTCCCAGCAGAATTCAACTCTAAGAGAAAAAAACAGAAATGATCCTGAGTAGCCCAGCCAGTTGCAAATTCCCCGTGGACATCCAGGTTGTCTGCCTAGATACCCTGAGCTCTCACACCGATTATCATCTTGACTGATCCCTTTCGAATACATGATGCTCCTCCACTAGACCCTCATGGGCAGGGTCTCTCCTTGGGTTTTTCTTGCTCTGTTTGGTCTCCATTCAAATCTAGGAAGAAGCAAACAGACTCCCATCAGGTCAAACCACAGACTTAGAATCAAGTCTCACTGTATCTGACTGGGCTGCCTCAGGGTGCAGGCTATACTTGAGCCAGTCAGTGTGGCTGGAATGGAATGTCCAACATGCACTCCTGGTGTGAGGAGTGGAGGCAGCATCACAGAGCGCCATAGTCTGGGAACAGGATAAGAACAGATACCCAGAGTAAAATCAAGTTAAACAGACTCAGAGTGGTGGCTAAAAAATATCAGATGCACACTCAAAGCCAACAGTTATATCTCTTTCCCAGTGCTGGGTACAGAGTAGACAGATGAACTGTTGGAGGAAAGATGGTGGAGGACACAGTCAAGCTCTTCCTGTAGAACAACTTCAAAATACCAATCTGAAGAGCTAGAGAGCGGGCACAATTCTGAGGACCCAGGGCATGAAGAGTGGAAATACATGCTTCAAATTAGTTGTTCTCAAGCTTGATGGAACATTAGAATCACCCAGGGAGCCTATGAATACAAGGGCCCCACCTTCAGAGAGAATAACTGGTCTGGGGGTGCCAGGCAGCAGTAATCCTTTAAACTCTCCAGGGGATTCTCCTGTGCATCCAAGAAAGAACTCCTCCCCTCAGCCTCCTAGTGTCCAAAGAGAAGCAGATCTGGGCTCCAGAGCCCCATGAGTTCAGAAACTGGTGGGAACAAACTTGGCTAGACTTTGCTGAGATTTCAAGCTCTGGAAAGGAATTGAGAAATCTAAGGAATTTTTGAGGCCAAGAACGTGCAGTACTTCTTGTGAGCACAGGGCAGAAATAAGTTTTTTCAGTGCTGGGGATGGAATACAAAGGCTTCACACATTCGGGGCAAGTGCTCTACCACTGAGCTACATCCCCAGCCTAGAAGGAATTAATTCCAATGCCTGTTAGTTCTTTGTGAAAGAGAATTGAGCTGTATAGATTATTTGCTCTATTGGCAGTGGAAGAATAGATAGATAGGATCTGTTTGTATATCTGAAATAGCCGGGATGGGTCAGGATGAGATAGGTGAGGCTCGACTTCAGAGCCATGTCTGGGGCAGATTCAACAAGACTTGGGAACTATCAGCAAGACAGCATCTGAATGCAGGAAAGCATGCTGAATGAACACAGGTAGGAATGAAGACAAAGACGGAGGCGCCAGAGGAGGAAAGGGAACCTGTGAGGACCAAAGAGTGCCTCTTAGTATCCTGGGAGTCACCCTGTCCTAGGAGTAGGTTAAGCCCTTTTCAGCTTGAATTTACTACATCCACTATCAACTTTAAAAAAAAAAAAAAGAAGTGATTCTTTGCCAGTAAACTAAGAGCAAACAAAAACAAATAAACAAAAAGCAAATAGTACAAAACAGAAACAAGTGGGCTTTCAATTCATTTCAATGTGGCAATATTTACTGAACGCCTACTATGTGCCAGATTAGGCACAGATGGCTGGCTGACGTGGTTAGCTTATCAGGCACACGGCTCCACTCCCACTCTCTTCCCAGCCCCATCTGGGAGACCTTGGTTTTGGTTCCTAGAATCTATGCCCTAATGATTCATGGCAGGTCCACCAATTGTTCTGAGTGCAGTCCCCTAAGTCTGGGTCCTCATGTTAGGCAACATCTGTCCTAGATACTAGCTCTTCTGCAGCAGCTTCCCAATGGCCTGTGGCTCTGTCTCACCAAGCCTTCTGGACTCCCCAGTAGCCAGGGCTTCTGCTCCATGGCCTACCTCCAACTCTTTCCTATTCTTTTTTCTTTTTTCTTTTTTGGTACCGGGAATTGAACTCAGGAACTTGTGCTTGCCAGTCAGGCACAGTGACACTGAGCTACATCCTCGGCCCTCTTTCCTATTCCTGGGCAGTGCAGAAAAGCATGATCTGACAGTTGGACTGAAGTGGGGACACCCATGAAATGGCCATTTCTAATCATCTCTCCAGCAGCTAAGGCTTGGAGCCTTCGGGATTGTCCTTTGTCACTTCAGAATGTCAATACCAGAATAGGTGGCAGAAACTCACTTTGAATCAAGACAATACCACTCCTTTCACACAAAGTAAAAGCCTGATTCATCTCCCAGAGTCACCTACACCCTAGACTTCTCTTTTCCAATTTTCTTTGTGGTTCCTTGTCCTCCATCCACTGACCAGACACTTCCCGTATGCTTGTTTGTCAGTAGCATAGATCAGACCCTTCCTTTTATAAATTTGCTTTCTATTACACATGATTTATTATTTTCTCTGCACATGCCATCTTTTTTATTTCCTTAATTTGATGATATACTGATTATTATTTACATCTTTCAAAACCATCAAAAAAGGGCTGGAGGTGTGGCTTATTAGTTGAGCTCTTGCCTAGAATGCATAAGGGCCTGGATTGAATCCCCAGCACCATAAACAACAAATAAACAAAACCCAGACTATTTTAGCCAGGCATAGTAGTAGATACCTACTTGGGAGGTACATAGCTCAGTTGCAGAGTGCTTGCCTAGCATGCTTGAGGCCTTTGGTCCAACTGCCAGTACTAAACAAACAAAAATCACAAAAAGCTGAACGTTTGATCTACTTTACTCAAATAATCCCTTTAAATTCATGTGCTTCTTTACCTTTACTGATTTGTCACTTTGTAAATGTTCTCTTTGGCGGATTCTTGAGTATACTGTCTCCTGAATAAGTTGGTTTTTCTTATAAATTATGGCTTGTATATGTAACACAAAATTGTCTATTTTAGGGCCAGGGATTTAGCTCAGTGTTTCCACCACCTGCCTTGCAAGTGCAAGAACCCAAGTTCGATCCCTAGTACAAAAAAACCCACCAAAACTGTCCATTTTAATCTTTTTTTTTCCTCCTGGGAATTGAACCAAGGCTTCACACTGAGCTACATCCCCAACCCTTTTTATTTTTTATTTTGATACAGGGTCTCAATAAATCACCCAGAGTGGGCTTGAATTCAGGATCCTCCTGCCTCAGCCTCTCAGAGTACTGGGATTATATGTGTATGCTATCACACCCAGCTTAATCATTCTTAAATTAAATGCTTTAAATGTATTCACATTATTGCACAACTCTCACCATTACCCATCTCCAGAATTCTTTCACTCTCCCAAAACCAAACAATTATTTTTAATGCCCAGAAAGTGAGGACATAATTTACTTTTTATTTCTAGTTTTACACATAGTGTATGTTTGTCTTAACTCATTCTGTTGCTATAACAAAATACCTGAGGCTGGATTATTTTTGTGTGGAAATGGAGCTTGAACCCAGGGCCTTACCTCTGAGCTACACTTGCACCCTTTTATTTTTTATTTTTATTATTTATTTTTTGTTTTGAGACAGAGTTTCACTAACTTGCCCAGGCTGGGCTTCAATTTACAATCATGCCTCAGCCTCCCAAATGGCAAAAGACCCCCCCAAATGGCAAAACTATCAGTTTTTAAAATTACTAATTAAATCAAGAAGGGAAAGGCTGACCTATAGGAAAGGTAGGAAATATTTATGAACTTATTCTAGCTAGGGCCAACACTGGGCTAAGACCTGACCTTGCCCAGAGGGGCTAGACCATGATGAGGACCTTGTCATCTCTTCTATGATGTCACAAAATCTGTGTGGCATCTCAAGCTTCAAAATTAACTGATAGGAAACAAAAGCACTAGGAGGAATGGGTTGGGCCCATTGCTACTGAGTAAGATCCCTTGGACAAGGACAGTAGTGTTTCCCCAGCTTGCCGCATCATATGAATGATTCAGGGCATTTACTAAACAGGCTGATCCAATGCTTCTGGAGTAGAGTAAAAGAATCTGCATGTTTAATAATTGCCTGGAGAGATTCTTATGAAAGGCAGATTTGGAAAAGCATTAACTGCAGTGTTCATTACCAAGGAGGGGCTGAGTGAAGGTCAAGGCTTGCAGCCAGGCTTACAACTCCTCCCAGGAGCTCCTCAGACCCCCCGTGCTGCTTTTCCAAAAGACTCCTGGGCGCTGTCTGCTTCTACACATCCGGCCCTTCCTCCTTCAACCTCCAGATAGGTCCCATGTGCTACAGCCGCTTATTTCTCCCACTACATCCCAGGTCCTGGAAACCCTGTCCCCTGGAAGATTCCCACCATGAAGGAAGAACAATGAGATGTAGTCCTAATTTAGAACAAAAGAGCCATGTATTCCTTGGCCAGCTATTAATCAGGGAATGGCTACAGATAGCTGATGACATCATAGTCTACCTTTGGATCCAGCTGGATCATTTTATGGAAATAAGTTGGGAAGCTTATATCTATTGTTGACAGAACGAGATACCGGACACCGACTACAACTGTACAGCTGATATTTCACCTTGAGGCCTTTCAGACACAAGCCAGCCAAAAGGAGCCTGGGAGGCTTGTTGCTTTCAGGCTCCCGTGCCTACACGCAGCACAGACCACACGACCACCACCTCCCAAACAACCCCAGAGTGCAGTGGGTCAGAATGGATTATAGCAAACAGGCTGACAAATGCCATTTGGCTAGAGACAAAATTCTCCCTTTCTCTGTTTGAATAAAAACATTATTTCTGAACTGTCCCATTTATCCTTACTGTGGAAAGGGAGTAGGAATGGAACTTTAATAGCATCTTGTCCTCCTGTAGTTACCTTCAGATAAGAAAGTTTAACTTCTTAAGAACTTGTCATGGCTGAAAATGAACTTACTAGGTCAGTTTAGGAAAAGTATTTTGGCTCCTTTTCTTTTCTTTTTTCTTTCTTTCCTTTCTCCCCCCCCTTCTCTCCTTCCCTCTCTCCTTCTGTTTTCTTTTTTTCCTTTTTTTGTGGCACTGGGGATTGAACTCAGGGCCTTCACACTGAGCTACATCCCCAGCACTTTCTTTTGGAACAGGGTCTCATTAAGTCATTAAACTGCCCAGGCTGGGCTTGACTTTGCGATCCTCCTGCCTCAACCTCCAAGTGTTCTGGGATTAGGAGTGTGTACCACCATACCCAACTGTAGTTTGGTTTCTTTGAAACAAAAAAACAACTCTAAAAAGAACATTTGTGAGGTGATCTCAGATACTTGAGCACCAAGCTTCAATGATATTAAGGAATAACTTAATTTTATAGGAATAAAAATATATTATAAATAAATTTTTTAAATGAGTCAGCTTTTAGAAACAGATGCTAGGCCAGGTGTGGTGGCGCACACCTGTAATCCTAGCACTTAGGAGGCTGATTCAGGAGGATTGCCATGAGTTTTGGGCCAGCCTGGGCTACATAGTGAGTTCAAGGCCAGCCTGAACTACACAGTGAGACCCTGTCTCAAAAAAAAGAAAGAAAGAAAGAAAGAAAAATAGTTGCTGAACTAACTACAATTTGATTCAAAATAATCCAATAGGTAGAAATGAATACCATTTGACTTTTATATTGTTTGAAATTTTCCACTTAAAATCTCCATGCAGCAGAGATATCTCACTACACAGATGGGTCATGTAATGTAAATCTGTAAATAGGGATTTTATTCTTTCATTCATTCATTCATTCAAAATATATGTATATGAGGTTATAGTAAAACTCACATAACACAAAATCCACCCTTTTAACCATTTTGAAGTATGCAATGCAGTGGCACTTAGTACATTTCTAATGTGGTGCAACCAGAACCATTATCCAGTTCCAGGATATTTTTGTCACCACTAAAGGAAGCCCCATAGCTAATTAACCAGTTACTCCCCCATTTTCTCCTCACCCTAACCCTTGGCTCCTAATAACCTGCGTTCCTCTCTATGAATTTTGCCTATTCTGGATACTTCAAATAAATTTAACACGTTTTTAGTTTAGTTGTGTGTGTGTGTGTGTGTGTGTGTGTGTGCTGCTGAGGACTGAACCCGAGACCTCATATGCTAAACACATGCTCTGCCACTGAGCTACACCCTCCCCTCAACATATACTTTTAAATTTACACTTTATTTTTATCACTGAAACATTCACAGGGGTTGAAATTCAAAAGGCATGGAAGAGTATGCAGTGAAAAGTGTCCCTTCTGCTTTTATTCCCCAAGCACACAAGTTCCTCTCCAGAGACAACCAGTTTCTTACACTAAATTTTTTCAGAGATTAACAATTCTTTTCCCTTCCTTTATACAAATGATAGTGTTCTACACACTGTCCTTCTGTTGGTCATTTTCCACTTAACGTATCTTCGGGATTCTGATCATTCTGTAACAACAAAAGAGCTTCTCCTTTTCACAGCTGCATAGTATTTCAGTATTTCAACCTGGGCTTCACACACTGGATTAAGTACCTTGGGACTACAAAAATGAATAAAATACAGTCATTTCCACAGGCAGCTAGAGTCTGAAAAAAATTTCTTTTCAGGAGGGAGAAGCAGACAAACAAGAGGCTTCAGCTTCAAGAATGATCATAATCTCAACTGTCTCCATAGCCAGGCCATGCAGAGGGGAAAAGAGAGATCTACAGTGAAGGGGTGGAGGATTAGGGTGTAGCTCAGCAGCATAGCATGTGATTATGTGATTAGCATGTGCTGGTCCCTAGATTCAACCCCTCACACCTAAAAGTTTAAAAAATAAAATGGAAGGGTCTAAGAATACTTAGAAAATTGGTTAGGCCCTGCCGGCAAAAGTAATAGCAAATTGCTGCTTCTCTTCCACTTTATAAGACTTAATTGACCATTTAATGTGTTTGCTCTCCTTTTTCCACATTAGAAAAGGACTCTCATTGGAGAAATTTAGAAAGTGCATAGAACAGCAGAAAAATGATTCATAGTTGTTTGTAAGCATTTTAAGTAACTGCTTAAAACCATACTGCATTGATACAAAACCACTTACTGAAGTGATCTCCCTGCTCATGTCTGCAGTTTAGAGATCTGGGACTGAGCTATGATAAATGTTTATTTTAAGGAGACAAAGCACCACCTAAGACTGTACAGTGACTGAGACAGGTAAGACACAGAGCCAGATATGCATATTTTAAAATTACCCACGTGAAGCTGAAACCACAGTCATGAAAAGCTTAGGGAGAGTGCAGAGGTAGAGAGAGAATAGCTGACAGTTAAGATGTCAGGGATTCCAACAATTACAAGATAGTAAAAATAAAAATAAGGAAATCAAATAGGGGAAGAGTTACCTAAATAGAATAGAGCCTTGGTACCCTTAACACTACAGATGACCCCAGCCAAACAACTGAACTGAAGGAACAGAGCAGCAGGCGAAGAGGAAGGGAGGACATATGGTGGTAGTGGGAGGGGTGTTGTGCCTGCTGCTGTGACCGAGGGGCACAGGCTTTGGTAGTTGAAGCCATGGGAATGGATACAGTGTCGCATGGAGGGCATGGAGGTTGAGAAGGGGCCTGACCCCTGAAAGCCCAATGTCATGGCAGCCAAGAGTTTTGTGAAAGGCCACCTCAGCCTCAGGCCAGATACTCTTCCTGCCTGAGGTGGCAGGGACAGAGCTGTCAGCAGGGTTTGGGGGAGTTTTAGGGTGCCTAGATCAGCAAACGATTTGAGTGGGCCCAAGAGAAGGGGAGGGCTGTGTTATAGGGTCTGAGAAAGGTCCCTCAGCACAGTGACATTATCACCAGGGCTCCGACAAATGGACGGGACACTTCCTCCCAAACAATGTAATTTTCTCTGAAAATGGACCTAATAATGTGTCTCACACTACTCTTAAGGCTAAATTAGACTCCACTGACTCATACTCCTTTTTTTATCTTCAGTTCCGATCCTTGTTTCCCATACAACTTGGTAAATGACAGCACTGTTGTTCTTTCTACTGGAGAATCTATTTCAGGGACAGGCAATGGACAGTCTATGGCTGTGTGTGCTATTATTACCTGTGGCATAGTGCCCATGCCTCACAGCATTCATTTTAAATGCAAAGGAAAAGAGGACACACAAAATAACTCGAGCGACATCTTGCTAGGTAATTTCTCTGTGCTGAATTTCCTTTATAATGAAGTCAGCTGTGGAAGAAAAGAATCCAAACAAATGGCCTGTTCACCAGTCTTGCCATGTAGTTTTACATAGATCTGGTGCTCTGGAACAGCTTTTAACCAAGCTAATTTGTGGGTAAGAATACCTCCAGGTCTCATTTGACCAAAGATGGCCCAAGATAAACAAAATTTATTTCAGCAAAATTTAATTCAGTTTCGCAAATATTTACCAAACACCAACTGTGTCCCAGGGCCTGTGCTAGGGGTGCAGAAGGGGAAAGCCACAGTGTATGCCTCCAGGAGCTCTTGGATATCCAGAGAGGAGGAAAGGTGCCCCCTGCATCACTGACCGAAAGTAGCTCATTCAAAGGGAAGGTGCATCTCTCACTTTAAATTAATAAAATTGCATCTGCATCTGGCTTACTAAGAATATCATGAGTAATTGACATCTGTCAGTTCTTTTTTTTCTTTCTCTCTCCTGGTGGTGAGAATTGAACCCAGCACCATTGGGCTGAGCTACACCTCCAGCACACTTTAAAAATTTTTAATTTTGAGGCAAGATCTAAGTTGCTAAATTGCCCAGGCTGGGTTCAAACTTACAATTCTCCTGTCTCAGCCTCCCAAAGTACTAGGATTACAGACCAACCATGCCCCATTTAAGTCAGCTCTTGATGATTAGAAAGAAATCTTGGTTTGCTGTGTATCCTCAGCTGAGGCCTGAGTGCGGGATCATGCCACAGGCACAGGTAATTAAAATCATTTTGAGAGGGTAAAACAAAGCTCATTTGTCCTTTCCTGCAGTCCTAACTTTCCACAGGGCTCAGGGAAGGGGTCGGGGGCATGGTTCTTATTTTGATCACCAATGACTCCTGTCCTTCCTCTCTCAGGAATTCTGAACCAGGTGTGGGCTGAGTGGGTGCAGACAGAGAAGTGGACAAAAGCCACTGGGCAAAGCCACTAAGGGCTTTTTTTTTTTTTTTCACTTTTCAAATACATTTGAATTTGTTTGGAATTGTAGTGCTGTAATTGCACCAAAGAGGACTCCCAACCTGGGTGGCTGGCTAGCCTCACTCTGACGTTCTTGAAATGGAACGACTTTTACTATGGAGAAGTTATTTTAAAATCCACATCGATTTTAGAGGATTCTTGGAAGCAAGAAACTACGGATCTTGCTATTAATCTCTGACTCTGCTAAAATCAGTCCAGCTCTGGACCAGTTCCTCAAAACCTTTTTGTGGAAGGAGAAAAGTGACATGGGGTGGGGTGGGAACTAGCTGTTTCTGCGATGGCCATTATTTATATTAGGATTTATAATATTTATTATATTACTTATCTTAGGGTTGTCATCTTACTGTTCATCAGGAGGCAGACGATTCAAAACTAGATGTCAACACACTGATACTTTCATTACTAACTCCTACTCAGTTGCCCTGGGGTTTTACCCAAGTACTTTGAGTTAGAACTTGATCCAAAGCTCTTTCCCTGTCCTCCCCTCCCCTTCCCTTTGTTCTCTCTCTCTCTCTCACAATTTACATACTCAAAACTTACCCATTTTAGTAAATGTATGGGTTTGTGCAGTCATCGCCCCACCCAGTTTTAGAACATTTCGGTCACCCCAAAAGGATCATTGGTGCTCAATTATAGTTGACCCTTTCCTGCCCCTAACCCCAAGCAAACATAGATCTGCTTCCTGTCTCTATCAGTGCTTCTTTTCGGAACAAAAATTTGGCCCTAATCATACAAAATCTTCTGCAGCTCTACCCAAGGGTAGGGTGGTCCTCTAGCTAAGAAAATAAATTGCGTTCTTTAATTTTTGCAATACATTGCAAGTTTTATGCCTGTGTGTCCATAGTAGGTCCTGACCAGACCTGCCCATGGAAAGCACTCAAGTGGACATAAATGGTAAATTCTTAGGCCCCGCAGGGAAGGGTCGTAAGGTGGAGATTGCCTCAAGGGCTGGTACAGCAGGAATTTCAAGGCCTACGATACTATTTTAGCCCCAGAGAGGTGGGCTCCTAAGTAGCATAATGATTGCATTATGTGGTGGTATAAACTGTTTCTGGGCACAAAGCAGTGAACCCATAGTTCTATATGCTTTGGATACAGTGGACCTCTCCCACTGTGTAAGCTGTCAAGACACACCAAACTTGGGGTACACCTTCATGAGGTTCAAAAGAGGCAGGCATCAGGGAGCCTCCTGGATCCTTTCTTACTTATGTTCCTTACACTGCTTTTCTCTTGTTTCAGGAATAAACTAAAGTAACTATGAACTTGAACCCTGACAGTGCTGGCTCAAGGTGTTACTCATGAAAGCAAGTTAGTGCCATAGAATATCTGTATGCTAATCTCTCTCATGGAGAGACTGAGCTCCTGTACTGCTCCTATTTCTCAGACCCACAGCTCAATGATTTTGTTCTGTAGGTGCGTCATTCTATAGGTAGGCCGCAGGCTTTGGAGAAACCTGAGTTCAGATTCCATTTCTCCTGCTTGCTTGTGTGACCTCGGGTAAATTAGCTATCATCTCTAGGCCTATCTAGGTGGGTTGTCATGAAGATAAAAAAAAAAAAATGTGTCAAACATAAAGCTTTGCCTGATGCCTGGATCATACTAAATGCTCACTCGCAAAGGTAGTCTTGTTCTAATTTTGGACATGGCTGTTTTTTACAGACTAAGAAAAAGTGCATCAGAACCTTATCTATTCAAACCAGCCAAGGAAGAGTATTTTATTTTGCTTGCATAATCAAGAACTTATAAAGTTTGTATTCTCGGCTATAGAAAATAGTTGTTATCTCATTTCAGAAATCAGGCAGCTGTGTTTCAGAAAGCATCTTGGCCAGAGTCACTCAGGTTGTCTGCATCTAGAGCTGATGCCTTTTCCACCTAAAAACTGTTGAAGATCACACCGAGCAAAAGCTCTGCACATCTCTGAGAAGGGGTGGACTCCTATGTGGGGTTTGGGGTGGGTGTCAGCACTCAAGAACATCCCATGGAACATGCTGACATCTGAGGAGAGATGTGCATTTCTCCAGGTGAGTGAGGATCACAGCTCATATTCCAAGTATAATCGAGATAATATTACACAGGGGCTCCCTGAGGGCACTGGGGAGAGAGGACTAGTAAAGAGCTTTGTGAATCGGCCTGCAGGGAAATCGAGTAGCATTTGGAGTCTTTCTCTGAAGAGTATTCAACAGAAGAAAGGCCAGGCTCCATCATCCACACCCAAGAACCCAAATCCTTCCTGGAAATCCATATATTTCGTGCGTGTGTGCATGTGTGTGTGTGTGTGTTCTGTGTATGAGCTTGTTGGAGAACCTTGCCTTTAGTACATTTCTGCTGGTTAATTTCACTTTGGTCTGAATTCTCTCTCACTCTTAAGTTTCCCTACACTTATATTATCAAGTTGGAATTACCTTTTCTTGCACCCCATTAGTTTCATACACTATTTTATATAATGCATGTTACATCATAACTATCTTCAGGCTGAGGCTACAATTAGATCCCCACTCCTCCAACGCTAAGCCTAGAAATACAATGGATATCAATAAATGTTTGTGGAGTGGAAAATAGGTACAATCAAATCTTAAGTCTCTTTAGGGGTTTTTTTCCTAGAGTTCCATCTGAAAAGAACTAAAATATTAGACAATGATCCAGCTTTGTGTTTAGTTTATAAAAATGAGAAAATGAAGTGTTAAAGGGAAAAAAAAGTTATTTTTGCTGCAGAGGAATAAAGTGCTCACAGCTCATTTCTAGCCAATGGGTTTAGTCATAGGGAGGTTGTTAAACACCTTTCTGAGAAGCTCTCATGGCACATGTGTTCCTGGAGGGAACATATGGAATCCACCCTTGGGTGCAAAGGGGGTGCCTGTGACTACTTGGATACTCAGCTCTGCTTATGTTCCCAATCCTTTTTGAGAATTCACCTTCATTTTGACTCACTTTCTTAAATGTTTACCTTCATATTTGCCAACTGTTAGAATCGCTGCTTCAACTGTTCTGACCATCTGCTCAGAAAGAACTTTTAGATTGTATCACAGTTTTTTGGAACCTCAAATAATACAGTTTGGGAAAGAAATCAGCAAGTCTAAGCCCTTTGTTCATAGGCTCACAAATGTTTCTCTGATGCTTTGTGCGTGTCAGGCCCCGTGCTGGCAGCTGGAGACACAGAGACAGCTGGCACACATGGTCCCTGGACTCCTGGCTCTTATACTGTAGAGGGGAGGATGGGCATCAAAATAGATTGTGAAGGCAATGTGGATGCCTATCTGGTAAACAGGTGTCCAGGGAACGAGTATGTTATGCAAAGGAGGTGAGATAACTCTTTATATACGGTTAGATGCCTACTGAGGGGGGTGGGCAAGAAAAGATTAGTCAAATATAAAACTGGAGAGGAAGGCAGGGGCCAGATGAATAAACATGAACTGAACATCAGCTATATATCAGGTTGCCAGTCTCTTCTAATTGCTAAAGTGAAAGCACAACCTTAGCCTTGAGGAGTTTATAATTTTTTTTTTTTGGTACTGGGGATCAAACTTGGGACCTTGCGCCTGCAAGGCAGGCGGTGGAACCACTGAGCTAAATCCGCGTCCCTGAGGAGTTTATAATTTAAGCGGATGTAAACAAAGCACAATTCATCATGATAAAAGTGTGACTATATATGTGAATGATATAAAAGAAAAATCAGTCTTCCTGGATGTGGGGACAAATAAGGGCTGTATTATGGAAGGTCATCTGAAGATGACATAATCAGATAAGATTTGCTAGGTAGACCAGAGTGGGGAAGTAACTGCAAACAGAAGGAACAGCACGTGTACAGTGTAGCACAGTCTTGTGGGAAATTTACACACAGTCTGATATGAGTGTGTATTTAGTTCATTTAGGAAGAGTGACAGGAGATGAGACTGAATGGAAGTATTGCTGGGAGTCAAACCCAGGGCTTCACGGATGCTAGGAACCTGCTCTACCACTAAGTTAGACTCTCAACCCTATAGTTAAATCTTTTTTTCTGTATGTGTGGTACTGAGGATTAAACTCAGGGCCCTTACACTGAGTTACATTACCAACCCTTTTTTAAATATTTTGAGACAGGGTCTCCCTAAGTCACCCAGGCTGGGCTTTAACTCGAAACCTTCCTGCCTCAGCCTCCCAGAGTGCTGGGATTATAGGCATGTGCCACGACACCTAGATAATAGCTAAATCTTGATGGGCTGTGCATTCTATACAAAGGAGCTTGGACTGTATCTTAGAAGTAATTAGAAATTGCTGAAAGGATGGATCAAAGTATAGATGTAATCAAGTTTGTGTTTCAGAAAACCTACTCTGAGATGGCTGGTAGATGCACATGAAATGGTTACATTATTATCAATTCTTTTCTGTTTGCTTCATAATAATGGTGGAGAAGGGTTTGGAGCACAGCAAGGCTGAATACGGAGACCAGTTAGAGGCTCTCACCATGTACACTGTAAGAAGCGATGAGGGCCAGAACTAAGAATGACACAAAGGAGGGAAGAGAAGTTGATAAATAGAAGAAATGATTAGGCCTGAAGGCACAGGACCTGGATTGAGGCTGGATGTGTAGGGTAAGAGAGGAGGATTCCAGGATGCCTGCAAGATTTCTGGCATGAGTAACTGGGAGGCAGCAGTCTTAAAAATGGAAAAAGAGGCAGACAAACAGCCTCAAGAAGAAAGATGACAGAAGATGTAGACACATACTGCAGATGCCTGTTGGGCATCTACACAGAAATTTCTAGAAAGCAGAACTGATGAGTCTAGAGTAAGATGTGACAAATGACTGGAGATACCACTGTCCAGTCATCAGCACAGAGATGGAAATTAAAGACATAAGGGGACTGCATGAGCATCACAAGGACAGCACAGTCAGGGTCATGGAGACACCAACATTTGAGGGGCAAGCACAGGAATGAAGAGTCAGCCAAGGACCTGGAGATAGATGTCTACTATGTGTGTGTGTTGATTTTCTATATATTGTGATGTTTTGACATCTTAAAATTTGGGAGAGACCAAAGGTCCCCTCCCTCATAAAAACAAAGGAATCAGCCAGGAGCGTATCTTTGATATGCAGCTAACCTCCTGGAACCATACCTTCTCTACCTGGCACCTACACTACTGGAGACAATAGTTTTGTGTCTCAGTTACTCCTGGACTAGGTCATAGGTGACTAGGACCATCCCTATAGTGTAGAGCCCTCCGAAACTACTCAAACAGCCAATCTTAAGTTGTCCTCCCTTGCCTGCCTCACCTCTCCTCAGGAAACCCCCAAAATGCACTGGCCTAATGATCTGCCTCCTGACCTCCCTGGTGTCTCCCTCCATGGTCCTCCATGGGGTCCTGTGCCTCCTGTGACTAGCACCTGGGAGGATCATATACTTTGTTTTCCTGTGCCTCCTCTTTTGGCCACACTGGACTATCACATGAAAGAATAAGATCATATAATAGTGCAGACCAATAACAGAGCTGCCCAGAGAACCATGAGAAACTTAGAAACAAAGTGCAAAGCAGGTTTAAAGGAAGAAGATTAAAGTGTGAATGCTGCATAGATAGGAAACTGAAGACAGTCTTGAACTTGGCCCGGGTAAACTTTTCCCTAATGACCTTTTGCCAGAGTGGTTTCAGTGAAGGGAAGAACCTCGATGGAAAAGAACAGAAAAGGTAGAGCAGTGTGAGCACCGGTGTGGAATATTCTTTGTAAAAGAGTGCACAGGACTTAGGGCAGGGTATCAGTTTTGTTTTGAGACTGAAGAAACCTGAGTTTCTTCACCCTGAGAAAGTCTCGGGGTGGGAGCAGCAAGTGACGAGAGACAGCTGCAAACAGAGAAGAGGGAAGGAATAACCACTGCAGGAAGACAGAGGATGCACTGACCAAACACAGGCAGCAGCAAGAGACAGGAAGACAAAAGATAAAGGGACCCAAAGAGGTAAAACTGTAGATATAGGGGTGGAAAGTCAAGGGGCTCAATGCTGAAGCCTCAATTCTATCTGTAAAATAAGAAGCAAAATGAGAAAATTAAGGCCCAGCAAGGTCGTGATTTAGCTGATAATCCATACGGAGTAACTCAAATTCCCTGACTTCTTCCCAGGTGCTCTTTTGATTCCCTATATACATTTACTTACATTGAAGATACTTGCAGGCCACTCTTGAATATGTTCTAAGAAGGAGTTTTTTGTGCCTTCTTTTCAAAAGATTACTAGGCAAGGCTGGCTTCACACAAGGGTAGAACAAGCCACTTGTCATCAAAAATAGTAAGCTCACCAGACCCTTGGATGGAGACCCAGAACACTTGTCCCCTTCAGTAGGGAAGAGAACAGATGGTCATCTTCACATAAGGATTCTGATTTGCTCATGCCACCTTTGAGTGCTTAGAAACGGCTTCTAACACTCAAACTATGATTAATGCGTCACTGAAGAAGATGCTGGAAAATTACATAGAGGACAGAATATGTTGGGATGGGGGAAGGAGTGGTAGAAACAAGCTCCTGACAAGTCTCTTGGGGTCTCTGCACACTTTCTAGGTCCCTTCTAAGTATGTTATACATATTTTATCAAGAGGTGTACAGGACCAAGACAATGAGGTAGATGCCAAGAACTAGCCAATGAGCAAACAGAGAGATCAGCCACAAAAATGAGTGAAGGAAGGATGGTCCTTGGATGGGCCTGTCCAATGAAACAGGAACAGGCAGATATTATGCATCTCAAGATCAAGTCACTTCCACTTAGAATGCAGTTTATACCACTGGATATACAACAAACATTAGGAAAAAAGGAGAGGAAACATCTTCATATTCTAATTTCAGATTTAAGAATTGGAAAATACCTTTACCCAATCCATTAAACTCAATTCACAGTTTTTTCAAAGATATTTTATCTTTCCTTCCTCTGTGATTTTTTAAAAAATTATATTAACTGGCTTCTGCAGTTGTTCTACAGTTCTGCAAGGTGGCAAACCAACTTGCAAGTAACTCACTTCTTGCCCTTTCCTATAAAAAGTTTCCTTTTACAAAGATTCCTTTTTAATTTAATTTAATTTAATTTTTATATGTGTAGTACTGAGGATGGATCTCAGGACTTTTGCACTGAGCTACAATCCCAGCCTTTTTTCTAAATTTTTTCAATTTTGAGACAATTAGGTCACTAAGCTGTCCTGGCTGGGCTTGAACTTGCAATCCTTCTGCCTTAGCCTCTCAGAGTGCTGGGATTATAGGCACCTGCCACCATGCCCAACTTACAAAGGATATCCTTTGTGGAAGGGTGACAGAGAGGTGAACTGGATTAGAATTTTGTAAACCCTGATCAGAACAATTCTGTCTCTAAAGGCATAGAAGTATAGATGTAAATCTAAACCAAGGCCTCATAAAATTTGAAATGTTTTCTTGGAAAGTAATTATTTCTGTAATTTATAGTAATACCTCTAATTGTTAGCATTCACATAGCATCTTTTCCACGTGAGCCTAAAGCACTTTATGTATGCAATAATTCTCACAATAACCTCACAAAACAGAGGAGACAGCATGGGTAATTATTCTCATTTTGCTGGAGATACAAACAGGGCAGAGAAAGGTGATAAGATTTGCCCAGATCAGAAAAAATGAGTGGGAAGCTGTCATTTAGCAGGAGTTTTTTAGTAATTTATTTACTGAGTTTCATCCATATGTTTGGCCTAATGGAGGATGGTCAGTATGCTGGTGGAGGAGGAGAGGAAAGGGGAAGGTGGTGTGTGTAACACAGAAACAAGAACAATGTGAAAGTCTGAAATTCTCACTCAAGCTCTTGGCACAGAAGCTCTGTTTTGCCATTGGACGCAGTGTAGGAATACAAATTTGGCCACATTTGACCTGTCATAGAAGTGAGAAACAGATTTCTTTTTTCTTACTCATTTATGAAAAGAATGGATATTTTAAAAATTCAATTTTTACACTCCTCATAGGAGGGACAAGTTCAAGAAATATCCTTTTAAGGAGAAAAGAGCTGCGTTGAAAAATACATACATTTTCTGCAGGTGTTATCCAAAGTAGCAGCCCATTACCCTCTGTTCCTCACCCTGATTATTCTTCAGAGCACAAACATACACGTTTGCGTATAAGCATGTTTCTCCCTACTAGAATGTGACCTTCATAAGGGCAGCGCTTTTATCTTTTCTCAGTGATGTTTTCAAGATCTAGCATTTAATAGAGTCTCAGAAATATTTGTTAAGTAGCTGGGCATGGACACACTCTGGAAGGCTGAGGCAGGAGGATCATATGTTTGAGTCTAGCCTGGACTGTCTCAATAACTCAAGAAGTTCCAGTTCTGTTCAGTTTTGTGACTGAAAAGTAATTTCATTTCCTGGGAGTCTGTTAAAAAAATATTCAACCATAAGCCCTTTTAAATGCTTCTAAGTTTTCTTTTTCTTTCTTTTCTTTTTTTTTTTGGTACTGGGGATCAAACTTGGGACCTTGTGCTTTCGAGGCAGGTGGTAGAATCACTGAGCTAAATCCCCCTGCTTCAATATTTTTATGTATATAATGAACTGTAAACATAAGCCAAGGTGTGATAAGTGATAAACTAGAGTGTAGTTTATGTTTCTTGGCTACCATGTTTCCTGGCGGCCCAAAATCTTTTTTCTCCTAAATAAATATGGCTTAGTTGGTTGCTTTTTGGTGGTTAGTCAGCGACCAAATCCCTTATCCTTGTCTGATTCCCCCAACACTCCTTGGCTTCCACCTTGGCAGCAGCAGGGGTGGGGATGGGAGTCACATATGAAAGTGCATCAGCCAAGAATCCCATGGCCCACTCAGCAAGTGGGAAGATGTACTCAGTCACTGAGACAAAGCCAGGACCCATGCGTGCCCACTGGTGATAGAATAAGGACCAACACAGTAGTGAGGTACATATCTGTGGATAAGCACTGGCGACACTGCTGGACTTGCCAGGAAGAAAGCCTACAGTTCTATGGTGTCAGGCACTCCAGGATGTTGCTGCTGCTGAACACTGGCTGGATGAGCGGCCCAGAGGAGCAGGAGAGACCTTCAGTGTGTTCAGCATATAGCTGCACTGGCTCCCACCTTGTCTCAGTCCTTATTGACTGCATGTCACAGGGATTTCAGTGGCAACCCTGAAGATTTTAGTGGTGATGCCTAAAGCCAGGAAGAAATGAGTCTTCTCAGGCCAATATCAGTGTTCTGGACTGGTGCAATGACTTCTCATGGGGCAATGGCACCAGCACAGATGGCACCCTACTGGACAGCAGCATGTCTCTGATCTTAGTGAGAGCCTTCTTGGGGAACATAAAGCCCACATTCCTCCTGATATAAGGCAACATCTTCTCCAGAGCTGGGCTGTTTCCTGGATGACCGTGAGTCGCCTTGCATGTCCTGCTGCTCTTGTCCATCAGCACCACAGCCATCCCTCAGGGGGACACATGGATCTGCTGCAGCTGTTTGGGGCCTACACTGAAGCATTTTGGATAATTATCTGAAAGTTGGGTGACCTTAAGGAAGTAGCTGGACTTTGAGGTTGTGCTGTCTTCCTTGGATGTCATGGTAGTGAGTCAGGGATTGTCACACAGAATTTAAAGCTATGTCATCTTCAAGGGGATACGTGGTGGGAGACGGGTGCCTGGTATCCTATTTCTGTTTAGAGAATTTGATACCTTATGAGTCCTGCCTCTCCAAGGAGGATACTAGATGCCCATGAAACCTTCCATTTAGCTGGGGAAGGCCATATAACTTGGATTCTGCCTGTAAGATCTACCTTAGAGAGATTTTTTTAGAGATGATTGATGTGAGGAGGGAAGTAGTTTGTGGAATTCATTTTTTGGCAGGGGGGCTGCAGGGCCAGAGCTCCACCTCAGCTGTGCCAGGGAAGAGTCTGGCCTGAAGGGCAGTAGCCCTGCTCTGCTGATGGAGTCTCAAGGTGCAATTTGGGATCAGAGCTACACAGCCTCTAAACCACTTGTCTCTTCAAGACTCCACATTACCACATGTCCTTTAATAAATCACTTTCTACTTACACTACCCTAGATTGAGCTCTGATGTTTGCAACTAAGAACACTGACAAAAAGAGACACCAACATAAAGTTGGAGGCACACAGAGGAGAATGTTGAATTTATTTGGGGGAAATCAGGAGAAACTTCATGGGCTGAAGGAGAACTCTGAGTGTGAACAGGATGTCAACACATGAAGATGGGAGAAAGGACATTCAGGCTAAAAGGATAACAAGAGCAAGAGAACATGAAGACACATAATAGGCAGGTGCAGGGAATAACAAGTTGCCTGGTGTGGTTTAAGATTTTGGGAATAGGGAATGAAAATGAGACAGTTCAATGAAGGGAACACAAGACTTTTTGAAATACTACAGACTTGATCCAAATCCAAGCTGTGACCCTGAATAAATTATATAACTTCTTGACCTTCAGTTTCATCATTTTTAAAGTGGTTATTATCTGGCTTTTGTGCTGTTGCATCCCTGAAAGCAAAATAGGTTACCAGTAGCTCCATTGGAGCTATCTGTGAAAATTTGGTTAGGCTCTCCTTTTTGCCATGTTGGCTCAAATTGGCCTTAATGTGTGCCGTCAGCATTGTGTGTGAAGGATATAGAGTTCACTAAGATAGACTGAGGGATTTTCATTGAATGGATTATTCAAAGCATCTACCCAATAAAAGAAACCATGTTAGCTCTTTGTACATAAAATTTAAAAACTTCAAAACTTTAAAAAGTGATCATTGTTGAAGATCACTCATGGTTCCTGTGAAGAGGGCTTTTTTTTTTTTTCCGTACCGGGGATCGAACTTGTGAGGCAGGCGTGGTGCCACTGAGCTAAATCCTTAGGCTGAAGAGGGCTCTTTTGATGCTAGGATTCCCTAGGACCTTGTGGTGGTCTGTTTTGCTTCTAGATCATTGAGATCAAGCTAAGGCTTAAAATTATGGTAACTGTGCCCTTCTGGTGGGAATGTAAAATGGTGTAGCTGCTACAGAAAAGTCATTATGGAAGTTCCTCAAAAACTTAATAAATGGATTTACCATGTGATTCAACAATTCCATTTTTAGGTATATACTCAAGAGAATTAAAAGCAGGGACTCAAACAGATATTTGTACATCTATGTTCATAGAATACATAATAGGTCAAGAGTGAAAGCAATGCCAAGTGTCCATCAATGGATGAATGAGTAAATGAAATGTGATATAACAAAATGATGGACAATTATTCAGCCTTAAAAACAAAGGAATTCTGACATATGCTGCAAAGTGAATGAACCTTGAAGAAATTATGTTAAGTGAAATAAGCCAGTCACAAAAAGGAAAAAGAATGTATGATTCCACTTACTCCATGTACCTACTGTAGAAAATTTATAGAGACTGAAAGCAGAATTGTGGTTGCTAAGGGGTGGAGTGGAGGATGGGGAGTTATTGCTTAATGTATACCAAGTCTCAGTTTGGGAAGACAAAAAAGTTCTAAAGCTGTATAGTGGTGATGGTTGCACAATGTGAGATTACTTAATGTCATTGTACCATACACTTAAATGACAAATTTTATGTGATGTGTATTTTATCACAACTTTTAAAAATAGGTCTTCTTAAGTCAAAATGTCTATGTCCACTAGAAAAAAAGCCCAGAAGTGACATGGGACAGCATTTTCATATGGGTTTTCTATTTTTAAAAACTTCATTTGTTTTTAACTTTAAAAAAATGTTACAATAATTTGAATTCTGCATGCCATTGGCTGTGGCTGCTTGCAGTTGACATGAGATGAAGAAGGGAAGGGACAAGAAGGGAAAGGTAACATGGCTACCCCAGAACTTCTCAGCTTACCTTGTAGAATGAATGAAAATAAGTCTGGTGACTCACAGAACATTCCTTGTGTTTTTGTCTAAAAAAAATGATGACTGTCTTAATAAATATGGAGGAAAAAAACTATTGAGGATTGGAATCTCATTGTGCATTATTATTATTTATTGATGTCACAAGGAACTTGGCAGAGAGGTAAACAGTTTCTGGTTTTCTAATAAAAAATATCAGGAGGGAGGTGAGAGCTTCCAAACTGAAATGCTGTGCAAAAATCCTGGTGCTGGGCCTGGGATGTAACTCAACAGCACAGCACCTGCCTGGCAAGCGTGAGGTCCTGAGTTCGATGGGGGGGGGGCAGGTCCTGGTGCTTCAATTGGCTGAGTTGCACCTTGATGTAAATCAAGTTGTCATTTTCCACATGGGCCTGAGAGAGACGGTAACTTCCAGTTCGCTGGCAATTTTGTTGTTGGAAATATCACCCTGTTCAAATAGCTACATCTGTTTATTATGAGGCTCCTTACCATGTACCTCTTGCTTGAAATTTATTGAGCCTATTGCAACTTAGAGGACAACATGAATTCCTAGTTGTGAGAATGCTTCACTTTGTAGAGACTGTTTACAGGTTCAAGCAATAAACGAAGGAGTGTTTTTCTTTAGGTGTGCAATATGCAATAATTTCCGAAAAAAGATGTTGAAAACTGCAATTCATATTCCTGAGAAAAACTAGAGGAAAATGCTTATCAAGAGCTTCTGGAGCACTGAGTATTGTGATATTAAAAAAAACAACCCAGTTACATTGGAAAACTGAGGCAGGAATTTGAGGCCAGCCTGGACTATATAGTGAGACCCTGTCTCAAAAAAAATGTAGTTACAGAGAAGAGCTGGACTACAATGCACAGGCTAAAAAATGGGAAATAAAGCGCTCTCAGTGTTGTGGTTCTCACAGAACACATTTAGCCTGTCCTACAGTACGATCTCAGGAACAAAAATGGGACTGTTTGGAATATAGAGGTATTATATTATCTGCAGCTCAGATTTCCATAAAAGCCAAAAAGCATGCATTACCCAGCTCTAGTGATGTGATAAGTACTGACTGTTTTTTTGGAAGGTCATCATTTAAATTACCCAGTCACCTAGAGCTTGGAGAAAAGCTCTACTAAGGCAAGGCAACGAGTTTAGAAGGGGTATTTCAACTGTACCGATAGAGTTAGGATTCCAAATTTTAAAAAGAAAATGAAAAGATTATGTATCAACAAGCCAACTCTGAAAGTTGTAAGGTCTTAGATGTTTTAAGGAAAATTCAGAATTATTCAGAAGCATCTTGTAACATCCTCTGTCATAAACCTGAGAATGTTTCTGCAAACATTCTTAGTAATTTTTTTTTTTACAGAATGTACATTATCTGACGTACAAGCTTTGGGGTTTTGGAAGCTACTTACAGACTATTGAGGATGGTAAATCTGCAAAAATAGAAGATATTCTTATTTTTGCAACTGGTTGCAGTTCCATTCCACCTGCTAGATTTAAACCGACTTCTTCAATTGAGTGTCACATATGGATTTTCCTGTTGGGAACAAGTGTAATAATTGTTTAGTTCTTCCAATCATCAAAACATATAAAGAGCTTCCGGAAAATAAGAACTTCACCATAGGAACACTCTAAAACTAGAAAAGGAAAAATGGTCTATTTGAACATTAAAATGTTTCTCTGGTGTGAGAAACTGAAAGTGTAAATAAGGATCAAACTGTATAATAGATAATGTGAAATAGGAAGAAAAAGTCCAAAGGGGAAGGGGAAGAGGGAAGGGTAGGGAAAGGGAAAGAAGGAAAAGGAATAAATAGGAGAAAAGGAAAAAAATGGAAAAAAAGTCTTTGTAAATAGGAAGGTGTGGAGGGGTTGAAGGGAGGGCAGGGGAATGGGGAAAAAAAAAGAACCAAGATACATCATGTAAAGGTACAAATTCCCAGTGATGAATGTCATCCTATTGTATATCTAAAATGTACCAATAAACTTAATGAATAATAAAATAAATAAAAATCAAGTTTCCTTGAACAAAAGAAACTTCTTTAAAAGCTGTTAATAACTTTTTTGTTTCAGAAATCTATTAATAGTAACTTTTAGACAAATGTGCCAGTGTCTTAGCCCAATACATTTTTTAAAACTTTTATAGTATGTTTGTAATATATGTTTACATTCCTTGTGTGGAATTGGTACATGTATATAACATATCCTAACTCCTTTTTCATTCCTTTTCTCGGCTTTTTCCTCCATCTCTTGATCCATTTCCATTTGAGACAGATCTATCTCATTACCTATTATATTTTATTTTGCTTTTTATTTATACTTTGAGTTTCTCATATAAGAGAAACAATGCAATATGTATGATTATATGTCTGATTTATTTCACTTAACATTATGGTCTCATGGTGCATCCATTTTCCTACAAATGACTCAAGGTTATCTTTCTTTATGGCAGAGTAGTACTCCATTATGTGGAAATACCACATTTTCTTTATCCAGTCATCTGTTGATGGACATATAGGGTGCTTCCAAGATTTAACTATTATGAGTTGTGGTGCTATAAACATGGGCATGAATGTATCACTGTAATATGATGTCTTTAATTCTTTTGGAATGATACCTAGGAGGGGAATAGGTGGGTCAGATGGGATTTCTAGTTTTGGCTTTTTGAGGAATCTACATACTGATTTCCATAGTGGTTGTACTAGTTTATATTCCCAACAACAATGTAGAAGGGTTCCTTTTTCCCCACAGCCTCACCAGCTTTTATTATTTGATTTGTTTCTGGGGTCAGATGGAATCTTAGTGTTGTTTTAATTTACATTTCTCTAATGGCCAGCAATGTTGAACCATTTTTCATGTACTTGTTGGCCATTTGTACTTCTTATGTGAAATGTCTATTCATTTCACTTGCCTATTTTTTAATTGGGTCTCTTATTTGGGGGATCTAATTTTTTTGAGTTCTATATTCTAGATATTACTTCTCTGATTTTTCAGAGAAATTTTTTCCCATTCTGTAGGTTGCCTTTTCTATTGGTTGTTGTTTTTGTTTGTTTGGTTTTTTTCTGTGCAGAAGCTTTTTAATTTGACAGGATCCCATTTGCAGTTTATTGGTACTATTTCCTGTGCAATGGGGGTTCTGTTCTGAAAGTACTTACCTACATGTAAGAGTTTTACTTAGTTTGTCTTCTAGCAGGTTAAATGTTTCTGTTTTAACATTTAGTACTTTGATTCATTTTTATTTTATTTTAGTACATAATGAGAGATATGAATCTAGAGTCAATCTTCTGCATGCAGATA
This sequence comes from Heterocephalus glaber, assembly GCF_000247695.1. The sequence continues at coordinate 18,753,074 of NW_004624768.1, forward strand.
GCCAGTTTTCCTAACACCATTTATTAAAGAGGCCATCTTTCCTGTGTGTTTTTGGCCCCTAAATACGGCCCCTTGAATACGGTACTTAAATGTGCTTGAGGTTGTTTCTCTTTTCTGTTTCATGATCTTTATGTCTGTTTTTGTGCCAGTACCATGATGTTTTTATCACAGTATCTTTGTAATATAACTTCAAGTCCAGTATCATGATGCCTACTGCTTTGCTCTTGTTACTCAGGATTGCTTTTGCTATTCTAGATTTCTTCTGGTTCTATATGAATTTTAGGATTATTTCCTCCTATTCTGTGAAGAATGCTGCTGGTATTTTGATTGGTATTGCATTAAATCTGTATATCAATTTTGATGTATGTTGGCCCACCAAAATTTATGATATGAACATAAAAGGAATGTCTTGGTTGCTTGAGCAAAAAAATTTTTGTCAACGTATTTTAGTAAAAGAAATGGTAATATTTTTCTATTTTCTTAATATATATGCTTTATAAGTCTCAATGTAGATACTTTTACAATGACTGTACAGTCTTCAATTAAAGTAATGTGGTATATAAAAATCATTTAGCAACTATTTTTTAAATTACAATTATAAGACTATAAGATGTCTAGTTTTATGCAATTTTCAAATTATTCCTCATTTTATTTTAAAGAATTAAATAGAAAACCTAATTGGTTAAATCCTATTATATAAATCAGAGATATCTCCTCTGAGTTAAGTATTGTGTGCTTTTCTAGGATGGCACCAAATTAGTTTTTTAAATGGTTTGGGGGTACTGATGTATATAAAAATAACTCACACTGCAATTAGATTATGCTTACCAAAATGTAATACATAAAAGGAAGAATAGTAAAAAATTCTAGACTATATGGACATCCCATACCTTAAAAATACTACTGAAGTAGATAATATGTAGTTAAAAATATCCAAGAAAGCATATCTCTTTAAAGCCTTGGCTTTAGTCATAAGATTTTTTTTTCCTTTATCCTATACATGGTATTTAGTATGTCTCATCCATAGTCATTTTAAGTATCTGAGTGACCTCTGTGGTTTGGAAGGTTTGGCTGTTTGATATTATCAATATGGTTGTATGTTAGGTAAGCTGAAATCACATCCTACAGTTACTTCATTTGCTCTTGAAAGGTATGTTATTATATGAAGAATGTATAAATTAAAAAAGAAATACTAATAGAGTGAAAAAACTTTCTAATCTCACCACACAGAGGTGACTACCGTGTTCCTGTATATTCTTTTATAAACTCTTAGGTTTTCGTTCTTTTTAAAATTTATTAATGGTACTGAGAGTAGCAATTTGAGGAAATGCAGTCCCATGGTCATGTCCTCATATTAGTATTTCTGCAAAACAAAAAAATTGGAAAAAGATAATGTTCCTAGGCTATTATTGAATACAAATAAAGCCCCGGTTTTTCACTACAGTGAATCATTATGATAGGAAAATGATTGTAGGAGGTAAAATGTTTCAAACACATTTTTTCTTTACACACTGAGCAAGTATCAGCTATGGTCATATTCTTATTCTCTCCAAAAAAGTCCTTAGATTACTGATATTGTTAAAGAAAAATAACAGGATTGATTTGATATAGACAATAAGTTTATTAATATCAAAAGAAAAACTAATCTGAATGTAATTTTCTCTGAATATCACTTTCAAGTAATACTAACAGACTTAGCAAATTAAAGTTTTACTTCAAGTATTTAACAATAAACAAGGCATTTGTCTTGTGTTGAATCTGTATTATTCAAAGTAATTAAAGAATTGATTTTGAAGAGTTTGAAAATATATTAAAAGTCTCAGACTCAAAGACATACAGCTTTTATTCCTACTATGTTGATAAACAATATTTTATTTCTTAACCTACCTAGTTTTTATAAAATTTTAAAAGCCATTAAACCGATAAAACCCCAAAACTCAATCAAACCCATTTTTTGGTTTATTTAGTTTTAATTAATTTTCCCTAGAGTATTAATTAAAGCTGGTACAACACTCACATATTTTATTGGATTGGGGTGAGAGAGAGAAGGCAATGTGCATGGGTTAGCTACATTAAAAATAGTATTTCAATTCCTCATTTAGCATATTTTATTTACAGAAGGGCCTTGGTGATAAATTATATAATTAATAATTTACAATACTTGCCTTATAAAGTGAAGCATAAATATTAATACAGCAAAATATTTTCTAGTCTGAAGGATGCTCCATTAATATGACTGCATATTAATCTGCATAGTCAAAGCAAATCAAGTAACTGTAGATTATTTCCTAAAGTGCTTTTATGTCAAATGGTATTATAATTATTCTGTTTCTATTCATTTTACGGCACAATTCTTAATGACATTATTAAAAAGGAATCATACTATGAACTCGTATAATTTCTTAAATATTTCAGTTGTCTAAATGCCATCTTTTAATCTTGTTTTCTCTTGCTCTCAATATTAAGGAAAATAGTAAACAGACCTCTAATGCATCTACTGTTAATGAGTTTTATATTTATTATTTTAAAAGTTTTTCAAACTGTTTTTAGTATGGGAACTTTACTTTAAGGCTTTTAATACAATTCTCTAATATTCTTGCACTTGGTCATCTTTTAGTATTTAAGGCAAAGATTCTTTAAAATAACAGAAAGTGGGCTGGGTATTTAGCTCAGTGGCGCCATGCCTGCCTCACAAGCGGAAGGTCCTGAGTTCAATCCCCGGGTACCAAAAAAACAAACAAACTGAAATAACAGAAAGCAACTTATGATTTTATACTTCTTTTTTTTTTTTTTTTTTGCGGTACCGGAGATCGAACTCAGGACCTTGC
>NW_004624768.1:18756001-18785899 GCF_000247695.1 Heterocephalus glaber
CGTGGCGCCACTGAGCTAAATCCCCTGCCCAATTTTATACTTTATAATGTTTAGTTTCTATATTATGAAGATTTTTTCTTTTTTTTTTTAAATCAAGGAAAAAGCCTTCATTTGACGATCAGCATGAGAATTTAGTTTCTATCTTACCCATTTCTAAGTTTGCCCCCTAATTATATAGCAGCTATTGGAACTTCTGCATTCAATGCTAAATGCTAAGGAAAGAGGAATATAATGGGTTAGTTTTGCCAGAGACTTTGTCTTTAACATTCAGTCTATGAAAAAATGATCCAAATAAGATTCTATTTATAAATGTGTATATCTTTTATACAGTGATTATCATATACCTCATTGTTACTTTTATAATAAGCTATTAAACTTGTTTTTATGCTTCAGGTAACACAAGACAAAGTTTTGTGCTTCAAGTAATACAATACAGAGCATAGGACACATTTAATGATGAATTATTTGAATATATTTAACCTATGTTTAGGAAAATTTGGACTGCCTTGAAGAGATTGTTTTCAAATTCCGATTTTGACAATTATCTTCCAATTCTCATACATATTCTAATATACTGTATTTTAGGTATTGTGCTAAGTGAAGTTTATAAGTTAGCCTTTTAAAGACTGCTGAATGTGAAAATTTTTTAAAAAGACTGATAGATGTGAACAAAATTCATTACAAAGTTTTCAAAATAAATGTTTACATTAAAAAGTTATGGATACACTTGGATCAATTTCTAAAGTTGCTAGAAGATGAAAAATTGAGATGAGACACTAATTCTTAAGCGGAGGGTGGTAATAACAAAGACATCAAAACCAACTTTTCTTGTGGTGAATTAAACTCAGGGCCTTGTGCACGATTAGTTAGCTGCATCCCCAGCCAAAAAAACAACTCTTTAAGGACAATCTTAGCTGGGTATGGTGGTGCAACACTCTGGAAAGCTGAGGCAGGAAGATTGTGAGTTCAAGCCCAGCCTGGCCAATTTTGTGACTTAGTGAGACTTTGTCTCAGAATTACACAAATTTAAAAAGAGCTGGGGATGTAGGTCAGTGTGAAGGCCCTGGGTTCAATTCCCAGTATTAAAAAAAAATTAACGGCCAGTTTTTCATACATATTAACAGGCCCAAGAATAGTGCTATCTAGCAGAACATAATAGCTGACACGTCAACAATAAGCTTTAGTTGCTAAGTAAAGATTAAATTATGGGCCAAATATTCTAGTTATGCCAGAGAAACACTAAATTTTATGTACATTATCATCAGTGATGGTTTAGTAGAAAAGTTTTAATGTTTAAAGTCTGTCAGTTATCTAGAAAATTCTTTCATGAAACAGATTATTTCCTGACATTACAAAATTTAGATATAATAATTGGTATCAGAGTATAAGGAAACATTACAGATTCACTTGAAATTTTGAAAACTGGCTGGAACACCTATAGTTCTTCATAAAAACTTTTAGAGGCCTAGGAACTCCAGAATGTTATATATGAATTTAAAGGAAATAAATATGTCATTTTTACTTATAAATAGTGCCATAATAGTCACAATGTGCTATACCATAGTCTGGATCTAATATGTCCCCTTGTTTCCTCAAAAGCCCATGTATTAATGACTTGGTGATAAGCCTGTGGTGCTACTGGGAGATGGAACCTTTAAGAAGTGGGGCCTAAGTTAGGTCATCTAGGGTGTCCCCTCAAAGAGGATGTTGGGACCCTGGCTCCTTCCTATTTCCCTCTCTTGCTTCTCATTACCATGAGGGAACAGGACTCTTGGTCATGTTCTCCCACCACAATGTACTGTACTGCCTCAGGTCCTTGGCAACAGGGGTGAGTGACTATGCACTGAAACCTCAGAAACTGTGAGCTAAAATAAACTTTTTTCCTTCTGAGTTTATTATCGCAGGTATTTTGTCACAGTGACAGAAAGCTAATTAACATACAAGAAAAAAAGCAAACTGGCCTACAACAACCTTCTTCTTTTTAAATATCTCCCCTGACTCTTGAAACTAGGTGGAGAAACCATTGTCTTCACTTTCCAACTGTTATATTGCACCTCTTCAAGTTTTATATCTTCTATTCTTGTTTCCTTAATATGAGTATTTCCTGAAGTACAGTCCTTGGCCTTCTGACCTTTCTTTAAGGATGACTCATACATTTTCATATTCAGGGACAGCCTCTTTCCTGAGCTTTAGCCCTGTATTTCTAACAACCTCTATAAATTTTCTCTTGGATATTTCACTACCATCTAAAATTTTACAACTCTATTTGAACTCTGAGCTCATTTTTGTTGTAAAATTAATTTACTATATACTCTTCAGTCCCAATCTCTCAGGTTCAAGAATTGGAGCCTTCCCTGCTTCCTACTCTTCTTTTCTGATCATCTATTCAGTTACTAAGGCCAGTACTATTCAGTTGTTGTAACTTTGACCATGATACCTCTCACCTTCACTACTCAGCACCAAGATTATCACATCTCAACACTCACAGGTTGCTAGGTTAATGTTTCTAAAACATAGTCAGGACTAGTCACAGTTCCATCATTCATTCCACAAATTTTTACTGAATGGTTACTTTACACAAAACACAATGTTTTACACTCTGGAATGTAGAAATGAATTAGACAAAGGTCTGTTTTCAGTCTAATAGGAAGAAAGACTTGTTTGTAAATAATTTTAGCTCAAATTTAGAAAGTGGTAATAACTGAATGCAGAGTTCAGAAAATATAATGGTCATTTGTAAGAAAAATGTATTTCTAGATGGATATATCACTTGTAAAACTTTAGAATTTATGTAGAGATGTGTGTTCTAAAATGAAAAGGGATATAGGCAATTTCAAGGAATGTAATGGATGTTCATGCATGAAGTACTCCACTGATTTACCACAGGCAGAGGGAGAAAGAAAAGGGAAGAGGAGGAAACAGAATTTTAGATTTAAACAATAAATTTGGCCTTTAATCTGCAAGCAACAGGAGCCTCTGAACATCTGGCATTACAGCTGTGCTTCAAAATGACTAAATCTATAGCAGCTACATGTTAGACATGCTGGTAGGGGAGTGACGTTTGAGGAAGGGCACCAATGAGAAAAACCACTGCATTTTCACAGCTCGGGGATGATAGTGAGAACTCTGACTAGGTACAGGTATTGTGTGTGGGGGGCGGGGGGATGCCAGAATGGCTGCAGGGGTAGAGTCCACAGAACTTGGCAAATGACTGAACCACGGAAAGGAAAGGAATCTGTTTATATATCAAAATTTCCAAGTTAGTTTGTATTAGTTGGGAGTGTTGGCAAAGGCCTGTAATCCCAGCACTCTTGTTACTGGACAGCAGCTCTTGTGGGGCTTCTTTCCAAGTTCTTTTGCTCAGTGGCGCCATGCCTGCCTCCCAAGCGCAAGGTCCTGAGTTCAATCCCCAGTACCCAAAAGAAAAAACAAAAAAACAATTGGACAAGATACACAGAAAGGTTTACATTTATCAAAGGTGGGAATGATGCTCTGCACAGTGAAAGTGGGCCAGTGAAAAGGCTTGCAGCAGGCCCCAAGGATACGAGAAAGAGGTCTTTTGTATTCAAAATTCCCTAGTTATTTCCTTCTCATGCAGAAGAGCTGTTGGGGCAGTCTTCCTATCATACACTAACTTGGCATCATATCATGTGTAAATTATATTATCCAATTACTTGGCTTCCAGCCATATGTAAATGAAGGATCAAGACCAGTGTCTCTCGATTAGTTGTACCCACCTGCAAATGAACAATTAAAAAGAGCTTTTTTCTTTTCCCTTTTTTTTTTTGAGTCTCCCCATGTAGTTCAGACTGGCCTTGAACTTGCTGTGATCCTCCTGCCTCAGCCTCCAGAGTGCTGGAATTACAGGCGTGGGATAGCACACCCAGCTTGAAAAAGAGCATCTTCTGATTGGTCCTGTGCACAGCACCAGATTCAAAGGAACGACTGAAACTAGCACTTCTCTTCTGGGTGGCCTCATTTTGGGGTTGGTTCCCTTACCCTGTTGCTTGTCTTCCTCTGGGAGGCTGGGACAGGAGGATCTCAAATTCGAGCCTACCCTGGGCAATTTAGCAACTAAGATAGACCCAGTCTCAAAAAATAAAGAGCTGGGGACAGAGCTCAGGGCAAAAGCCATGTGTTCCATCCACAGAACTATGGGGGGAAGGGGGAGTTAGTGCACAGTCTGGGAAGCAATTTGGGAGGGAAAAGCCAAATTATGTTTTGGGTAATGGGCTGTTTACATATTTGCAGACCATTCAAGAAGAAATATGGCCGGTGATTTAGCTCAGTGGTTCCGCCGCCTGCCTCGCAAGCACAACGTCCCGAGTTCGATCTCCGGTATCAAAAAAGAAGAAGAAATGGCCAAGAGAGGAGGTTTCTGTGAAAAAGGGGCACAAAACGTACCACAGAACCCTTACTAGCGGCTCGCTCAGGCAAGACTGACGTGACCGTGTGGCATCGCTCCAGAAATCCGGTCGCGTCCACGCTTCAGTGTTCCTCAAACTCAGGCAGCAGGCGGCCAGAATGCGCTTTCCCTTCCTTCTGTCCCATCTCCAAGTCAGGGGCGTAGACAGAGGGGAGGTCTTCTTGTCCCGCCACCAAGGAGGCTGACAGTTGAGACGGCAACGCCCACCCGAGGACCTCCACGGCCGCCCGTAAAGCTCAGAGCCCGGCGACAAAATTCGCAACCACTGCCGTAGTAAAAAATAAAAAGGCACACGGAGCGCCAGATATCGCGAGACTGCGCACCGGAAACGGAAGTCAGGTGATTGCGGGACTCCTAGGAAGAGGCTCCATTACCTTGGAGAAACGAAGGGGTCCTTAGTTTGGCTGTGTGGCGGCCCTCTGCGTGTCTCAGTCGGAGCTGGACGGGCACAGCGGCTAGTGGTGAGTGCCCCGTGCGACGCGATGGGGAGGAGGAGCGGGGCAGGCCACGCTGTTTGGCCCGCGAGGTGTCTGGAGTCTCTGCGGTAGTCTGCACCCTTGCAGGACCGAAGCCACTCCTGCAGAGAGCCTCTAGGGTCCCTGCGTCTGGACTGGTACGGCTTTGCGGTAGGGAGCAGATCCATCTAGCTTTAGCAAACAACCCGTGACGTGCTTTTAGGTCAGATTTAATAGCCAGTTGTTTTCAGGTATCTTGGTCTGTTCCAGTGATGGACCTTTTTTTTTTTTTAATTTTTTAAATTTTTTTAGGTACCGGGGATCGAACTCAGGTCCTTGAGCTTGCGCAGCAGGCGGCAAAACCACTGAGCTAAATCCTCGGCCCCTAGTGATGGACCTTTTAGAGCTTGCAATGATACACTCCGCTGCCGCACGCATGCCGTAGGTTTGGCACCATTGATCTGATCTGTGGGATCGCTTTTGAGAGCAGCCAGATCTTGGTTAGTCATTACCACGGTTAGCTGCCCACAGCTAAAGTGCTACATGGTTTTATTTGTATGAATAAATTAGTCCTGTTCGGGTACAGATCTGAGAGGCCGTAGCCTTGTTTTCAACAGAAGAGAATATACCTCATAAAGTTGTTGTGCTTGAACTACCGTGTTGGTTTTGAAAGCCCAGAGGACACGTTTTGTAGCCTCCTCTAGCTCTGTAAGCGTTAGCTCCCTTTTAGGAATATTAGAGTTGGAAGTTAGGGTTAGAGTTAAGGTCCATGATGCAGTGTTCATGTTTGTATTCCAGGCTCCAAGTTAGCAGTGTGTGGAATTTAGTAGTCAAGAAATGTTGGCCAGGCTCTGGGGACTGAACCCAGGGACCCACAAATGCTAGGGAAGCATCTCTACCACTGAACTACACCTCCGGCAGTTTTATTTTTTATCTTGAGATAGGGTCTAAGTTGCCACGCTAGGCTGGAACTTGGCTATCCTTCTTCGTCAGCCTGGGACTAGTATGCCTCCATCACAGCAGGTTTAGAGCACTTCTAATTCAGCCCTTTCACTGAATAAGGCCCTTAAGTTCCCAGCTCTTTTGACCCCCTTCTTTAAAGGGTTTCCTATAAGTGTTTTTCCCCCCTGCACAGATTTAAATATTAAATAGTACTAAATATTAAATAACTGCCTCAAATTTTTGGAGGTAAGCTTGCATCGATTCCAATTCTATTTAAATCCCATTTTATGAATAATGATGTTTGTTTACATGTGTGTTGGAGAGGGAACCTCTGAGAGAATATAAACATAGAGTAGCACATTTTCCTTATGATTTTGCTGCCCATCTGGATTAGGAAGGCTCATCTTTTCTAATGACTTATTGTGATTCCTATGCAAATGGCTATGGGTTTTAATTAGTAAAATTTATTTTACACTCATTTCTTAATTTGAGCACTTGGTATTACGTTGCCAATCCCAGACAAATTGGAAGTAGGATATGTGATAAGACATACTCTCTAAGGTAGAATATCCAGATAATTACATCTTGAGACTTTCCTTTTTCAGCTACCTATAACTCCACATTGCCTACCAGAAAAAAAAAATGCAAAATTGCTTGCATTGAACAGAAAAATTTTCACAGTTTGTTCCCTACTTATTTCTCCAGCCTTATTTCTTGGCATCTTCTGCTTCTCCCTTTATGTTTTGGTTTTTTTAAGACAGGAAGTCCAGGCTGGTCTCACTCAAAATCATCCTGCCTCAGCTTCCGGAGTTCTAGGATTACAGGCATGCACTACGATGCCTGGCTTCTCCTTCAGGTTTATGCCATATCTGTCTTTTCTACTAGACTGAGAGGTCTTTGCAGCCAGGGTACATGATACATTGTTCATGTTTGTATTGAAAAGTCCTAAATAGCACAACCCCTGGAATTTAGGGTCAAGAAATGTTGGCCAGATGTGTTGATGCAAACCTGTAATCCCACCTGCTTGGGAGGTGGAGGTAGGATGATCACAAAGTTCCCTGGGCAACTTCATGAGTCTGAAAAAAAGAAAAAAGAGAGAGAGAAAGAAATGGACTGAATTCTTAAGTTAAATGTGTATGATGCTGCCAAAAATTGTTCACTTCTTTTTCATTATATGGGAAGGTAGTATTTTTAAAAATTTTAATAGAAACTTTTTTTTTTTAACTACAGAATTTCAGGATGACTGACCCTAATAACACTACTCCAAATTTTGAAGAGATGTTTGCAAACAGATTCACAGAAGATGACAAAGAATACCAGGAATATTTGAAACGCCCTCCTGAATCCCCTCCAGTTATTGAGGAATGGAATAACAGAGCTGGTGGGAACCAAAGAAACAGAGGCAATCGGTATGTATTACTTCAGGAGAATAAATGCATGGTGCTCTGGGAGAGGATAACTTTAATCTGCTTGACTCTGGCCAGCGAAAGCAGCAACCAGTGTTTTTAGTATGGTGTACCTGCTGCCAGCTAACAGTGCTTGGCACAGAGTAAATACTGATAAATACTTGCTTTAATATTTTGTCAGCACCATATATTTTTTTTTCCTTGCTGTCCACTCGTATGTTTTTAAATCTTTTTTTAAATGTTCTTTTTGTAGACTGATGTTTTCTTTGCACTTGACTTTAAAAGCTAGTCTTTGTGCGTAATTCCACAGAAAAGGTATTGTTTTGCTGGTGGTGCAAGCCTATAATCCCAGCACTGAGGGGCTAAGGTAGAAGGACTGCAATTCTGAGTCCTGCCTGGGCAACTTAGACCCTATTGCAAAATTTTAAAAGGGCTGGGGATGTAGTGCAGTGGTAGAGTTCCCCAGGGTTCAGTTTCCCAGTACCACAATAAATGAATGAAGTATTGTTTTGATTTTACTTCAGAAATTTATAAAATGGAAATTACTCCTGTTTGATCATTCAGAATAATCAAAGGAATAAATTACCATGCTGATTTTGTACAACTGAATAATTTGTTTGATCCAGAACTATGGTATTGTTTGGGTTTTGTTATTTGCCTATTTCTTTGAAAATTGTATCCAGCATGATCCTGGAAGAATGACTGAATTCTTGGCAAAGTTTTGACTATCTGGTGCTATAGAATTCTCTGTAGAAAAATGTTTTAAAATCTCATTTTAAGGGCTTGGGATTTAGCTCAGTGGTTCCGCTGCCTGCCTCACAAGCACAAGGTTCCGAGTTCGATCCCAAGAACCAAAAAAAAAAAAAATCTCATTTTAGATTTTGTTAGATTGAGAATTCAGATGTGCTTGAAAAGAGTTCTCTCCTATGTGTTGTTTTTGGTTTTGTTTTTTTAACAAAAGAAGTTTAAAAGCCATTTTGTTTTGTTGTTGTAGGTTGCAAGATAACAGACAGTTTAGAGGTAGGGACAGCAGACGAGGGTGGCCAACTGACAATCGATCAAACCAGTGGCATGGAAGATCCTGGGGTAACAATTACCCGCAGCACAGACAAGAGTCTTATTATCCACAGCAGTATGGACAATATGGTTATAACCAGCGGCCTCCCTACAGTTACTACTGATAGAAATATTGGCAACATCTTTTACTAAAACCATTTACTTTGTTAATATAACAAAAACTCGTGTGTGTCCTGTTGATCATAGTTTTCCATCTCATTTTAGAGAATGGATTATTAATGTTTTAGAACTTGAGACTTTTTTAAAAATAGATCTTACAGAGAGATCTAATGGTTGCTGGGAATAACTACTCCCCTAAAAATACTGTGGATTATATTGCTTGACTTCTACTTCAGATTCTTCATTTCAAGACATCATAGTGCTTTGAGTTTGGTATATTTTCCTTGTTTGACCTCCAGAAATTCTGTTTAAGACAGAAATAAAAAATGTAAATAAAAAATGCTTGCTTTTCTGGCCCTGAATCAAGGCCGGCAGTTTTCTGAAGTTGTTGGTTTCAAGCAGGAGCCTAAAGAGATGTCTTTCTATGGTCTGTTGGCCATTTCAGAACTTGGCAAATGGAATGGTCAATTCATTAGAAAGAAACAGTACTAAACAAATTATACCTAGGCATGGTGGTGCATAGCTGTAATACCAGCATTTGGAAGGCTGAGGCAGGAGGATCGCTGCAGTTCGAGGCCAGCCTGGACTGCATTGTGAGACCCTGTCTCAAAAAGCAATCAAACAAAATCTTTATCTCTCTTTATAGTTTTACATTTATTTAAAAATATGTATCAGCATCAAAAGTAAAAAAAAAAAAATGCTTTTACTTTGTAAGATAAAAGGATATCCCTATTAGATTCCAATTCAGCTGTGCTTCTTTCTAAAATTCTACAGAGGTAGTACAATCAGTTCACAAATGCACTGCTATGCTTATTTATGATGTGTAACACCAACATTTGAAAGCTAAAACAATTGTATATTTCTTTTGGCTTCTGTTATATGAGTATGGTACTTTGTGAATGCTTACTCTATAGGTATAGTCAGCTCCACAACTAATTTGGTCTCTTTTTAGAGGAAAATCAAGAATAAAGCTATAAAATGAGGACGGACTCATTCTTATTTTGGGATCTTGATCTGCTGGTGGGTGGAATTAGGGAACACATTGTTTTGTACAAACTAAGGCTTTTTGCTAACTTATAACAGGAAAAAAATTCATGTTACATAAAAGTTTATTCATGTATACTGACTCCTTTTTTTGGGTACTTACATTGTGGGGTGATTTTACAACACTCATTTCCAAATGCATACTTTTGCTGCTTCTCTTTCTGAAAGTACAGTGATGTTGTCACTTCCTTTCAGAGAACTCATTCTATTTCAGATCATTAATGGTTATTACACTGGTTTTATTCATATCAAAGTTTTTAAAAAGATGTATCAACTTTCTGAGTTTTGGCAGTTAGTCCACTTATTATGGTGAGTTTATATAATATATATATAAAATGTATATATATATACACTTTTTTTTTTACTATGTTCATATTTGTTGGAAAGGGCTTAGTTTCAGGGTAGTATTAAAAGTATAGGTTTCATCACGGGTCAAAACAATCGAAGGGCAACTTCTTAAATGTGCTGCCTTTTCTCTTAGCGTTCTGCCTAGGCCAGTGGTGGCAAACCTATGGCACATGTCCCGCAGTGGCCTGTTATCATTGAAAGCTCTAAAAGGTTTGCCATCCCTGGCCTAGGCCCTTGAGATTGACTTCTCTAGGTGCTTCTGCATCCCTCTGTCCCCTCCACTTCTCTTCATGAAGAGCCATCCTTTCAGGTAACTACTGTATTTTATTGGAAAGGATCTAATAAACCAGGTTTTCATACTGAGATGTAAATAAATTTTTAATACAAGATTTTCCCCTGTACCCCTCTAATTATATCAATAGGCAGTAGGCCAAATCTTAATACAACAAATACTTAGAGAGTCAAGAATGACCTGACTGCACCTCAGGATCTTCTCTGAAACCAGAGGGATCATTAAAAATATTATGAACTAAAGAAAAACCAGAACCCAAACACAAAAATATCTATGAACTGATAAACACAAGCATTAACTAGCTAGGACAGCAGCTGAAGAACAGCGCCCTCTGCTGTGCCAGCTGCTAACACCAGGTATGGAGAGCTGCAGACTCAAGAGACAAGACTGGAGTGAGGGATACATTTCAAGATGCTCAGAAATTTTCCAACACTATTTAAATATGTAACATCTGGTACAGCCAGGGTACACATGGCTTGACTATCAGCCCTACTTGAAAAACTAGGGAAAGTCCTTTTAACATGTGTTGTATCTGCATTTTTGCATGAATAATCTCTACTAGTGGTAGCTTTTTGTTCTTTGGCAGCAGCCACTATTAGACTGCCCTATGTGCTTAAAAAAAGGAAGAAATAAAAGCATGGTTTCTGTTTCATAAAACAGTATCATGAAAAAAAATCTGCGCGTGAACAAAAAATTAAAATGTTACATAGAATTTAAAATAGTTTATTGTACTAGCGCACAGCATTAGGCATATGGAGTCCTGGCTTCCAGTCTTGCCTTAAAAAGGTCCATAACCTTGAAAAAAATGACTTAAACTTTAAGATTATTAGCTCACTTGTAAAAGTGGGAACAATACCTACCCTACCACCCTTACAGAAGAGTGACCAAAGGAAGAGCTTAACAATAAAAACTAGAATTATGACCATTAAACCACCAGGGACACATAATAGGTGCAACATAAGCATTTGCTGGAGCAGTGCCAGGAAAGTATGTAAACTGAAGCAGAGTGTTGATACGAAGGACAAAGATTAACTGATAGTAGATAAGGAAGGACAGGAAACCTTGAGAATTAAGCAGATTGTGACTATCTCTTTATGTGAATTTATCTGTGAACTGGAAAAGATAGCAAGTTGTATCCTCCAGGCAATGACAAACATTTCAAATGTGGAAGAAACTTTATGTAAAAGTTGAGCTAAAATTAGCAGCATTTGCTGTTTAAAAATTGGCACTGATTTTAAAATGTCAAATGTTGACTAATGTCCTTTGAGAACAGCTTGGTGGAGACTTGATCTAGAGTCTTTTGTCTTTGGTTAGTTTTTGAGTCCTACAGGGATTTGGGGTGTTCAAGGTGTAATAACCTTGCTATGGGAATAGTGTTTGGCTTCTTGAAACCTTATAGCAAAAAGATGTCCAGGAAGATTCCTAGCAGTGTTTTAGTTTTCAAAGCTGCATTCCTTTTAATGCTCAACAAAGTTGTAGTTTTCCTTTTGTATTTTATGGCTAAAAGGAAACATAAAACTGTGATAGAATTAAGAGTAATGAAGCTCAGTAGTTTTGCCACCTGCTGTGCAAGCACAAGGACCTGAGTTCGATCCCCAGTACCAAAAAAAAGAGTAATGAAATGTCAGTTTCTTTTTTCCCCTTTAAGAAACGGGTCTATGTTGCTCAGAAGTCCTGGGCTCAAAGTGATTCTGCCTCAGCCTACCAAGTAGCTGAGACTACAGGTGTGTGTCCCCACACTGACTGTCAGTTTTAAGTTCACAATGTTAAAACAGAAGGAAATGATCTTTCACTCTGAAGTTACTGACAGCACTAATTTTTAACTCTAATAAAAACACTGTTCCTAAATGCAGTATTTTTACACTTCAAAAATTTTCTACTCTTCTATTTTATTAACTGAACTTGCATTAGCATTCTGTTAAGTAACAAAATACCTGAGCCAAGCAACTTATAAGGAGGAAAGGTTTACTCTGACTTATGGTTTCAGAGGTTTCAGTCCATGGTAAGTTGGCCTCAATGTTCTTGAGCTTGTCAGTTGCATGTGTCAGTTCAGAAGACCTGTTCACCTTGTGGTGGTTTGGAAGTTAGAGACAGGAAAGAGATAGGGTCCCCTCAGTATCTGACTTCCTCCCCACAGGCCCCATTCCTCAAAGGTTCCATCACCTCTCAGTAGTAACATGGGCCAAGGACTTAAGCTTGTACACATGGTCCTTTTGGGAACATGCAAGATCCAAACTGTAGCAGAACCCAAACATAGATTTGAGTATGTATGTACCTATATCTATGCTCTGGGCCACTGACTTAGCACTGTCTATAGTGAGAGAGAAAAATTTTTTCCATAGAAATAACAACTCCCTAGCTGAGGGAGTTTGTTGAGACCACTGGACTTGCTACCTGGAAATGGTAGCTGGGAACGTACTTACTCTACTAATATCAGACAAAGGGAATTATATATAAACTCTTCTATTCACAGAAAAGCCTATTCTGATTTTTTTAGTTATTTTAACCAAAGAAGAATACTGAGTGTATAAATATATATAAGGGCTTTAAAATACTAAATAGGCTTTGGTTAATTTTATGTGAAAAAATTATATGGTTCTGTCTTAGTCACTTTCCTCATCACTGGGACTCAATAACTGACACAAAGGAGGAGAGATTTATTTGGGCTTATGTTTTAGAAGTTTCAATCCTGCACTATCAGCCAGCTCTAAGGCAGGATGGCATGACAGAGACAGTTGGGCACTGGAGAGCTGCAGCTGTCCTGTCCTGGCAGCCGGGAAGCAGAGCAAACGGAGAGTTGGAAGAAGATACACCCTTCCGGGCCATGCTCCCAGACACCCACCTTTTCCTACCAGACTCCACCTACCTGCATCGTATTTAACTATAAACTCCTCAATGAACTAATCCATTGATGACTATCATGCCCCCATGATCCAGTCATCTCCCAAAACCCCCACCTATGAGCACATGAGGCTCTGGGGGGACGTCTAGATATAAACCATAAATAGCATCACTGAAAGAATCTTTCCGGTTTATAAATTTAACAAGGTATGCTTCAAAAATTATCAAGTTTTAAACTTGTAGTGAACTAAGACCAACAGGAGAAAACACTCTTAACCTTGGGAGAAGTTAATATTGCTAGTATTTAGATTAACATTTCAGTATTCAGATATACACAGGTTGACTAAAAAAATATGGTGTGTTTAGATAAAATTTATCACAGTAAAAGACCCACTGCCGTTAATCTCCTTCAATTTACTTCCCCTTGCTTCAAACACACTTACACCATTGTTCTTGATACTTTCTGAAGAAGCTCTGAAGTCCTTTTTGTGAATGTCTTTGAGATACAATAAAAAATATAGTAAATGCTGCTGCTGGCAGGCTCCTAAAAACATCACGGTGTCTCTGCATCCATCTTATTCACCCAATCTGGCATGTGTGATGTCTAGATCTTCCCCAAAGTCAAAATGATGGTGAAAGGTAAATGTTTTGAATTGATTCAGGACATAGAGGCAGCCATGACAGTGCAACTAAAGACATAAAAGTGAACTTCCAAAAATATTTCCGAAAGTGGCAAGAATGATAGGATAAGTGTTCAAAGCAAGGGGTGTGGATTCTGAGGGGGATTAATGATAATCTGACTTTTTTTTTTGGTACCAGGGATTGAACTTGGCACCTTGCACTTGCAAGGCAGGCAGCAGAACCACTGAGCTAAATCCCCAGCCCTGGCAATCTGACTTTTGCTGTAATAAAAAAAAAATTTTCACCATATTCTATCACACCTGTATTTACATTCTGATCCTTTACACAAAGATCTGGCTCCTGCTGTGTTAAATTGTTATGGAAGCCAAGTCAACAAGTCCCACTTGTAGATTAGACCACTAGACTCTCAGGCAACCTTGAGAGCAATTATGTCTTCTTTTCTAGAGGTCTGGTTCTTATCTGCAGGGACTAACTCTTAGGAAAATAAGGATGGGAGGAGAGAGCCCCTGCACTGTGGACATTCTGGGAGAGAATGGTGCAGGGCCAAGCAGGCTGCATGGGTGCCCACAGTCAGGCTGCACCACAAGGAATGAAGAGGAAGTAACTCTCCAGCTGTAACCATGCAAGGCCTTTGGGCACCAGAGAGATTTTCACCTCTAAAAAGCTTGCTTATCTGTTGGATTAGAAAAGCTATAGATAGTACCACTCTGATTTGGATTTATAGGACAGGATAAAAGGAGCGGTTAGCCAAGACAAGCCTTCCATCAAAACCACTAACATGTGACCTGACCACTCCCTGGAGTGAAAGCACAGACATTAAAAGGATGGAATCCTGTCACTGTGGCAACATGGTTGGTACTACAGGACACCGTAAAGTGAAATAAGCCAGGCACAGAAAGACAAATACATGTTCTCATTTGCAGACGCTAAAAGGATGATCCCAGAGAAGTAGAGAATAGAATGGAGTATAAAGCTATGAAGGGGAGTAGGAAGGAGTATAGAGCCAGGGTGGGCAGTAATAAAATATTGTTGAGGGAGGGGAAGCACTTCTAATGCTCTTTAGCATAGTAGGATCACCATAATCTACAGCTACTAATTATGCATCTCAAAATAACCAGAGAAGAGTCTGAAGGTTCCTAACAAATAATATGAGATGGAAATTCTAATTATCTTGATTTGGTTATTATACATATTATACATGTATCAAATTATAATATGGTACCTCATAAGTGCAAATATTATACATCAATTGCAAAATAAAAAATTTTTTGAAAAATCGTCATATATAAAGTAGCACTAGACAAGGCACATAATAGGTGCCTGGCCAGGGTCAGGTTTGTGCCTCCAGAGTTAGAGGGAGCATCTGTGGGTTGACTTGGATGTAAGCAGTTCAGTTCAAAATTTTCATCAGTGTCTTTATAGGCCAGTTCAGCTGGTGTTTTCATTCTTGTTCCTAAGGGGCAGAGCACTCCATGTATTAATTACCAGTTAGATTTTTCTCTGAGTTTCAGTGATTTCTCCCGAGAGGGCATCAGGGGAGGAAGTGATGATGATCTCATGGTTTTTTTCCACTGCCAGCTCCTTTAATTCCCTAAAGAGTCTCCAGGCTCTTTGTCTAAACTAAGTAAATAAACCTGCTCTACTTACTAAAGGCAAAGCTTTGTTGTTTGCATTTTTCTCATTCAAAAATTTCCTTAGTGTACTGTGTATAAAAATAAAAGGTGACAATGAAGCATAAACTATTTGAAGGAATGACTTCTCTTTCATGTGCTTATTAATAAATATTAAATATGATTTTAAAAAATAAAAGGTGAAACATAAAAACAAGTAATTTGTATCCAACCTGTTGCTTCTTTTGCTATATTTTTTCCTTTCTTCCTAATATAGATTATATATTTTATATATACACACATAAAATTTAACAGACTATAATGAACATAACTCTAGGTCAGTAGCTGTAAGTTAAAAACTAATTATTTAATTTTAATATTACATAGTATGGATTTGCTATTGCTTATATGAGAGTGTTTCTTTTTTGCCCATACTAAGGATGTTGCTGTGTAGGTGTGTGTGTGTTTTTATGTATTCTGGGGAATACTCTCCAAAATAGAATTACTGGGTTAAAAGATCAGTTTTATCCAGTCACCAGTTGATGGGCATTTGGGCTATTTCCAAGATTTAGCTATTACAAACTGTGCTACTTTAAACATGGGTGTGCATATATCGCTGTGGTATGATGCTTTTAATTCTTTTGGGAAGATATCCAGGAGGGGAATAGCTGGGTCAAATGGGACCTCTGATCCTAGCTTTTTGAGCTATCTCCATTCTGATTTCCACAGTGGTTGCACCAGTCTACACTCCCACCAACAGTGGAGAAGGGTTACTTTTTCCTCACAACCCCACCAGTATTTGTTATTGGTTGATTTCTTGATAGCAGCCATTCTTTCTGGAGTGAGGTGGAATCTCAGCATTGTTTTCATTTGCATCTCTGCGATGACCAGTGACGTTGAACATTTTTTTTAATGTTTATTTGCTGTTTCTACTTCTTTGTCTGAGAAATGTCTGTTCATTTCAGACACTCATTTTTGGATTGGGTCTTTAAATTTGGGAGTTCTGATTTTTTTTTGGTACCGGGGATCAAACTTGGGTCCTTGTGCTTGTGCAGCAGGCGGTGAAACCACTGAGCTAAATCCCCGGCCCAGGAGTTCTATTTTTTTAATGTTCTTTATATATTCCAGATAGCAGACCTTTTTCTGAGGAACAGCTGGTAAAAATTTTTTCGCATTGTGGATTGTCTCTTCACTCTTGGTGATTTCTCTTGCTGTGCAGAAGCTTTTTAATAAGATAAGTTCCCAGTTGTTTGATTCTTTGTGCCATAAAGAATGAGAAACTAGAGACATTCATGGCTAAATGGATGCGCACTGAGGCCACACTCTTTTAAGTGAAATAGGACACACATGTGTAAATACTGAATAGTTTCTCTAGTGGGGGAAACTGAAAGTATAAATGAGAATCAAAATGTATAACAGATGTGAAATAGGAAGAAAAGGTCCAAAAGGGAAGGGAAAGGGGAAGTGGGAGGGTTAGGCAAAAGGAAAGAAGGGAAAGGAAAAAATAAGAGAAAAGGAAAAAAACAGAAGCAAAGTCTATAAATAGGGAAGGATGGAGGTGATGGGAGGGCCTGGGAATGGGGATAAAATAAGAACCAAGATATATCATGTAAAGGTATAAATTCCCAATGATGAATGTCATCATATTATACACCTAAAATGTACCAATAAATTAAATGAATTTTTTAGAAAAGATAAATTTTAATTTTAAGAAATGTGGGCACTTTTAAAAACACTAGAGGTTCACATTCCCATCAGCAACATGTGTCTCCCTTGCTGTGTGACTTCAACCTTTTGTCTGGATGGTCACAGGCTCTTTTAATCCTTCAAATGACAGAACTATGTTTGTCTACTGATTGCTCTTTGTCATTATTTCTTCAGGATTTTCTTGATTCTATATTTAAATGTTTGTTCTGTCCCATTTCTCTGGTTCTCTTCTTCAGGACCCCTATTATGTGTATGTTGATATTCTTTTTGGACTTCTATAGCTGTCGTTTTCTTTCTTTGCTCATTCTTCTCTCTTGCCCTCTAAATTCCATACCTGACTTTTAGCCTTTTCCCTGTTGTGTTGTTTCTAACATGGCCTTGTTTGTCTGAAGCTGTTGTTTCTTTTTAAATCCAGTTAGCCACATTTCAAGTGCTCAGAAGCTGCTCTTGGATGAGACAGAACAGCTTTCAGATGAATAGAATTACAGGCCTGTAACTCTGATGCCTTGCCTAGCTCTTATTTGCCACAGTGCCCCAATCTCCCTAGGCATCTCTGAGGAAATCGATGGCTTTGAAACAATTTGCAAGCTACTTGACTGTCTGTGTCACCGAGATGAATTTCATGTAGAAATGACCAAGGAGTCTAACTTGTGGCTGTAAAGTTTGGGGATTCATCTGTGTGCAAACTCTATCTATAAAGGGGACTAGATGGACCCTGAGGCAAATAGCTAGGGTTATAAGATACTTAAAAACCCTACCAATTGATTATTAAGAATTTTCTGAAGTCTCTGTGTGCAGATGGTCTTTTTATAGCCCAGAAAGAGTTCCTGGCTATGAAGGGCCATTGTCTCCAGTGTTGATCCAGAACAGACAGGCTGGCTAAAATCTCAGAGGACTCTGGGTGGCTAAGACAGGAGGATTTCAAGTTTGAGCTCAGCCTAGGAAGCTTACTACTTAGTGAGACCTTGTCTCAAAAAAAAAAAAAAAAAAAAGAAGACTGAGGATGTAGCTCAGTGTGAAAGCCCTGAATTCAATCGCTAGTACCAAAAAAAAGTAATAGGTCGTTCCCAGCAACCAGCAAAAATGGGAGCTCCAGTCATGGCTTTCTGATCTCAAGCTCTCTAAGAGCAGCCTTCAAGAGCTCTCCCAAGTGGACAGAATGTACTCACTAGAGGAACCCACTGTACAGCCTATTTTTCAGGTGTGTTCTTCACTTCAAGTGACAAGATTGCATCTTGATTAGAAATTAGTTTCTTCGCAACTGTCCAGCCAAACTGCATTTTCAGAAAGACTATATGGGATTCCTGAAAGATGCACTTAAGGGAAAGTACTCAAGACCGTGCTGACTGCACATGACACTGTCCTGAGATAAACTCCTGAAGATAGGAGGGGTTTACTAAGGGATGTCTCTACAGAGACCAGGTGGATCAGAGTATGTGAGACCCTTGTGGCTGTGCAGAACAGAAATCTTAATAGTGCTGGCTCACTTCAAAGGGAAAGAATTCCTTTCATCAAATTATATGTGGCTCTCTGCTCTGTATTATAGTGCCACCTCTTGGCTGTAAGTGAAAGTCACATTAAAACAATCTGAACTCAGAGCCACGGTGGATCCTAAAATTTATTTTCTGCCTGTTATGGAACTATTTAATCAAATCCCTTGAATCTAAGAGGGGCATACCGGTAGCTCATAGGCCAGAAAACTGCCTTCTAAAATTTGTGAGTTTCTAGCTATCAAACTACATATTGCAAAGGTGCCACTCATATTCTCAGATTCTCTCTCCAGTGTCCAAGAGAGAGGTGTGGCAGCCAACAATCAGGAGTCCAAAATCGGTGCCTACCTCCAAGGCAGAATGAGCCAGGGATCTCCTTCTCTAGTTCTGTCAATGTACAGTGTAAGTACCCAAGTTATTAATTACTGAACCCTTTCTGCAGAGGTGCTTATCTTTTATTATGGCGGGGGGGGGTGACAGGTACAGGGCTAGATCACCAAAGTACGAGTCAGCATAACTTATCTTTCAAACTTCACTTATGGGCTGCCTCAAAGCCAGGATGCTCAGGACAGTACAAGACAAAAAGAAAATATAATCAGGTCAATTTATAGAATGGCTAGCCAGTATTCACTTTAAATTAACGGAGGTGAGCCAGGCTACAGATGTGTTACTAGAACAATGTTATGGAGGTTGGAGATTTCGTGTCCTTGGTGCTTGACCTTACACTTGGATGTACATCAGTATTCTTAGGGAAGACCAAGACCCAGCTGAAGAAAGCTGCATAAGTAAACTGTGGCAGGCCAAGATACCCAAGCCTTCGCTGTAATCTGTCACTCGTGGGCAAAAGCCCTATTTGAAGTCTACCTCACTTACAGGGGAGACAGGACTCTTCTGGAATGTAGCCCTGCTGAAGATTCAACTTAGGGCTTCCCTAGCACCGAGCTACATCCCTAAGCCTTTTAAAAATTTGAGATAGGGTCTCCTTAAGTTGCCCTGGCAGGCCTTGAACTTGTTATCCTCTTGCCTTTGGCTTTTACGTAGCTGGGATTACAGGTGGGCCACCATGCCTGACTCTGACAAGTTTTTTATAATAAAGTGTACTATGATTGTCTCCTGTTAGAAAATCTTGTTATTTTCTAAAGAAAAAAACCTGATTAGACAAAAAAGTTCCCACTTTAAAATATGAGCATTTAAAATGAAGTAAATAGATTACTGCAATGGAAATTGTTGGTTCCCATTCAGCCTCTGTTCTTTTTCTCTCTTTGTAACTTTTCCCAATTTTATTCTGGTACCCATTTCTCTACTCTTTGATTCTAAGTATGACAACCATATTTCTAGTTCTAGGATGGGCCTTAGTTGGCCTAAAATGATTTGGGAATTCTCTCCTGCAGTCACTGGCTCAGGGAACTTACAGCACGGTACATTCCTTGACCACAAGGGCTTGTTCAGAAACTTCCTGTGACCACCAGCACCACCCCTGCCCCATAAAAAAAGAAACTTCAAGTGTCATAACCTGGGCAAGTTATAAGGGGAGGCTGAGTTTTGGGGAGAGAAATACCAGCTTTTCTGAGCTGCCTTTTTTGCCTGCTGGATGGGATGATGTGTGAATGTGAAACCTGTGACATGGCCTTTTCCCTCCGTGAAGGTAACAGGCCTAAGGATGAAGCTGGTATTACTAAACAGACAACTGAGTCAACCTAGCCCCCCAGTCCACCTCTGGACCATAAAGGTATATGAATGTATGAATATATCCTTAATTTTATTTTGTCGCAGTACCAGGAACTGAAACCAGGGCCTCTGCACTGAGCTACATCTCTTTCCCTTTTTACGTCTTGAGACAGGTTCTCAGTTGCCTGGGCTAGGCTCAAACTTGTAATTGTCCTGCCTCAGCCTCCCAGAGGGCTGGGATCATAGGCATGCACCCTTTATAATTTAAGCCAGGTGGATTTGTGCTTCTGTCCCCTGTCCAAGAAAGCATTGCCACAGTGAGCCATGTAAAACCACAAGCCAAGTGCCGTCACAGCACACACCGGAAGGGCTGAATGGGAAAATTCTCAAGCCAAGCCCATCTCCAGCTGAAGCACACAGGAGGTAGGTAGCAGAGCAGCTTAGAAGACAGTGCAGTGAAGTTTAAACCAAGCTCTGCCACTCATGACCACTGTGATCTTGGGCAAGCACCAAACTTCTCCAGTCCTTGGTTTCTATCAACAAAATAAGGGTTGTACCAGAGGAGTAGTTTCTACCTCTCAGCTCTTTTCTCATCAAGAATTTTTTTTATTGGTCCTTCTTACAGATTTTGTATCTTTGATGATCATGTCCATTAGTACCTTTTTCTCACATACTTATTAAAGCACAGAGCTACATATCAGCAAAGGTAATTGTTATTTACTGAATTACTATACCTTGCACTAAGTATGTAAAAAAAAGTATTTATTATCTTTTTCAGCTTTAAAATACACATAATTTCTAACAGGTTTTACAAATGCTGCAAATAGTTTCCAGGTCCTTTTACTTCTTTTAAGAGTCTTTGGTGATTCATAAGAATTACTGGATTTTAAGCCTGTAAGTTATTACTGAGGAGGAAGAAAATTCAGTGACTTCTCAAAAATAATTATTTTTATTTACCTTTTCACAAAATGGTCCATGTAGTTTAGCCAGGCATTTGGTATATGCCTGTAATCCCAGCACTCTGGGAGGCTGAGACAGGAAGAATGCAAGCTCGAGCCTAGCTTGGGCAACCTGGCAAGACTCTGCCTCAAAATTTAAAAAAAGAGATGGGGACGTAGCTCAGTGTAAAAATCTTGGGTTCAATCCCCAGTACCACTAACAAAACAAAACTCCATGTAATCTTTAAAAGACTTAAAAAATCATTTTTGCACTTAGATAAACATCTTTAAATATAAAACTACAAAGTAGTATGATGAGTTCTCCTTTGTCACTTGTAACCTGGATTAGAAGGCAATTCCCAGTGTTCCAGAAACAATGTGGCCATATTATCATTTTAGTTTAGTCAGGATAACTTCATTCAACAAGAAATCAAAGGACCTGGGTTCTAGTTGCCATCTTGTATGGTGTGATCCTGAGTAAGTCTCCCAGCTTCTGGATATCAGAGGCTCAATCACGGTGTGCAAGGAACTCAATCAGGTCATCCTGAATATCCTTTCCAACGGTTATGTTGTAACTTGAAACCAGAGTAACAAGTTTCAGGCTGTTTGGGGTCAGGGATTTTAGAACCTATATTCAACGTATAGTACTTTTAAAATTGTTGTGTTTTTGACATAACAATTTGATTCATATATGTATATAAATATATCTTCTCCTGTTCTTTTGTATATTAAATATATTTTCCTATTTAGCATCCTCTGCATCATTAGGAATAAAAAAGTCCCTCAAGGATGTATTTTTCATTTCTTACTTTATTTTTTTTCAGCTTCCTTTTTTAATTTCTCCAAGATCTCTTCTGGAGTTGTAGAGGCCAAAAGTTTCACCACCTTTTCACGAGATTTACCACCCTGAACCAAAGACAAAAAAGCACTCAACATTGTGATGCTGTCAGGGACAGCAGACATGGTCTTGGTGGGGACCATACAGACAGGCTACCAAAGGCTCAGCTGCACTTACTGGCAGTTTCTGGTCTAACCAAGGATGACCTCTCAGCTTCTACCTTACTACAGATTTTTACACCTTGCCAGGGCCTTTACCTTTATATCTATGGTAATAAAAGCACTCTATAATAATAAAAGCTCTTGGCATTAAAATTTCATAGTTTCAAGTAATTCATTTGTTTAAAAAATAATTTTAAACTACCAAAATAAATACTGTACATTTAAATAAACTTGGTATAAAAATAATTCTAAATGTAAACAAATTGCTATTCTCTATATTGTTAAACATTTTCTAAAAATTCCAAAAATAACCACATACCCAAGTGCTATGATTTCACACGTTCAAAAAGTTCTAAAAGGATTTGTTTTTCAAACATCTTTCAAAGATAAAATGTGAACAGTGATTTATGTCAGTGGGCAGAATCTGCACAGGTCGAAGAGTTGGGAACACCTTTCAGGAGTGTGTCTGTCACAGCAGGTACCTGGGCGGGAAATCAGAAAGGACCTGCAGTAGGTTGAGCAGATGAGAGAAAAGGCCAGATGAGATGGATTTTTAGGTGTAGTTTATTAAAGACTGTGAATGTTGCTGAGAAAAGGCCCGATGAGATGGATTTTTAGGTGCAGTTTATTAAAGACTGTGAATGTAGCTGGGATATGAGCTATATAGTGTAGCACTGGAAAACGAGTAGCTTTAAAGATATAAACATGGCTGAGGCCCACTGTTTCAGTATGTCTAGGGTTATGTCCAGGAACCTGTACTTAGAAATGATTCTCAAGTAATTTTAGTACAAAACCATGGCAGGCATGACTGACTTCACATGAACGACTATCTTCCTAATAAGCTTCTCTGAGCGAGAAAGTCAACGTTGGGTGATCAGAAATATCTGATAGACTCACTAGTGGAGATGACAAACAAGTGGAACCTTTTTCTTTTTTTTAGTGTGGTGATGTCTTTTTTATTAGTATATGTTTACAATACATAATAATTACATTCATCTTGGGAACTGGTATATATAACATCTTAATCATTTTTATTTCCCCTTCCCCCCCCCACCCTCTGACTTCCCCCCACCCCTGGTATGGTGATGTCTTGAAAGAAAAAGTGAGCACGACTGATCTGACAGCAGGTTCAGGAATAGGTTTAGGAGAAAGTGCTAGAAATGATGGCAATTAAGGACTATAAATAAAGAGAATGTATAACCTGAATAAAGACTAAGGCAATAGAAATGGAGACTAAATAGGAAGAATTCACAGATTTTTGTGCTTAAATATGTGAGTTAAACTGGCTTTCCAAATTATTTGAAGAAAACAAATCAATATTTCATGAATCATAGGGCCGGGGATTTAGCTTAGTGGTTTCACTGCCTGCTGCGCAAGCACAAGGACCTGAGTTCAATCCCTGGTACCAAAAAAAAAAATAAAAAAAAAAAATATTTCATGAATCATGGTTGACATGTAATAATCAAAGGTGTTTAAAGAGAGAGACCTACCTTATCTAATACCACATCACTCTTCCTGAGTTCTAAGACCTTGGAAAGATACCGACAGAGCTCAGCGTTGGCCTCTCCCTCTGATGGAGGGGCTGCAATTGCTACGTTTACAGCTTCAGTGGTCAGATCTGGAATGAAATGGTGTGAACTTTATCCCTGAGTTTTCTTTGTAAAATGAGGAAATTTTGTAAAAGGGTTTTGCCAGATTTTCAATTAAAAACTGTCAAATTGGATACAGTTCCCAGTACCAAAACTAAACTAAAACAAAAAACTGTTAGAGTGATTAATCACACTTCAGGGAACATAAACATGATGAATATGCCTCTACCAATACATGAAATAAATTCAGAAAGGAAAACCAAGACTTACCTTACCCTACCCTGCTCACCCTAGCATTCTGAGAAGTGTCTTGGATTTAGGTGGCTGCACTTGCTCTACAGGAAGAACTCAAGCCTGCAGCTGGAGAAGCTGGGCTTCAGCCCCAGCAATGTGTCTGAGGAAGTGCATGGACAAGGCAGCTCACAAGAATGTACACGGATATTCAGGGTTCCATCACGAAAAGGACAACACCAAGCTAGGCTCATCTCTTACATGACACATTTCTTTTTTTGAGACAGGATCTCCCACTGTAGTTCAGGTTGGCCTTGAGCTCACTATGTAGCCCAGGCTGGTCTTGAACTTGAGGCAAGTTCAGCCTTGACCTCTTGAGTACTGGGATCACAGTGGGTGGTGCAACCACACCCCGAGTGACACATATTTTGAATGCTGTTTTTTTGGTACCAGATTAAACTTGGGTCCTTGTGCTTGAGCAGCAGGCAGCGAAACCACTGAGCTAAATCCCCGGCCCTGAATGGTCTTTTTTTTCAGGAGAATTCAGATCAGTGGTTCTCAAATGATTTTAAGTTCACACAGGAATTAATGAAAGGTTGCAGATCACAGGTTTTCTCCCCCTCCTTAGGCCAGCAATCATTAAACTAGACCAAAACGTTTCTTTTTTTCTCTGGTCTGTGCCTCCAGGTTTGGAATAGGATAACCTAAGAATAATCTAGGCCAGAATCCCCAAATCCCAGGCCATGGACTGGTACCTGGAGGAGGGCCAGGTCTCAGGAACAGAACCACAATATGAGGCCAAGTGGTGGATGGGTAAACAAAGCTTCACCTGTATTTATAGCTGCCTGCATTACTGACAGAGCAGCACTTCTGTCAGATCAGTGGTGGATTAGATTCTTAGAGGAACACGAGCCTGACTGTGAACTGTGCATCAGAGGAATCTAGGTTCCATGCTCCCTATAACAATCTATTGTAATAGTTATTTATATCATAAATTATAATAACAGAAATAAAATGCAGAATAAAAAGTAATGTGCTTGAATCATTCCAACCCCTGCCCACCCCAGAAAAAACCATCTTCCACAAAACAGGTCCCTGGTGCCAAAAATATTGGGGACCACTGATCTAGGGTAGTGGTACTTTTTAGAAAGTATAGATAAAGTGGTTTTCATCTAACTTGGTAAAACTTAAATATATTCACTTTCATATACCTTTAACATGAGAACCTAATTTTAAAATGGAGAACCCTCTAACTGCAGATGTAAAAGATATACTCCACTGTCACAGGACAAGTGGTCAGCTAAATGAGGAGGCAGGAGGGTGAAAGGCACAAATCACTATTCCCACAGTCCTATCACAGTGTTCACACATACCTGTCACAGCGTTTTGCTTGGAGCCAGGCTTGGCATGGATGGCTATGGTGACACAACCTTTGGCATCAACTGCCACAGGACCCAATGGAAGAGGTGGTCTCTCTGGTGCCTTGTTCTGGCTGTTACCCTAAAACGAAAACAAGCACACTTTACACGGGTTACAAAATGCGTTCCTACGTATTAAATTTGATCCACCCTACTCACCTTCATCTTGAACCAAAACAAACTAGGCTTATCAGGTTGTCCAGGACCTCCGGACATCTATGCTCTCCCACACACTCACAACTCATCAATTACTCCACGAGACCTTCCCATCAAGCCCCCCAAACTGCTTTTCCCGCGTCAGAGGAAGATCTTACCCTTTATCATTCATCCCCCACCCCCGTACTGAGCTATGTCCCCAGGTCCGGCCCCTCCTCTTAAATTTTAAATTGAGAAAGTCTCACTAGGTTGTCCCTGCAGGGCTTGAACTCGGGGTCCTCTCACTTCAGTCTCCCAGTGCTGGGATGACAGGCATGTGTCACCTCCCTCTCCCAGTTTACTATCTTTGCATATGATGCAGCGCAAACTGAAGTGAGTATATGGGACGGGGAGGAAGGAACATCAGTGACTGATATTTAAAGGCCATGCTTTTCATTCACTCATTAGGGCAGTGGCCGGCGCGCGGATCGATGAGGATGAGTCGGACCCGTGGTCTTAGGACTGTAGTGAGGGAGGGGGGCTGACGAACCCAACACGGTGCACAGCGCTGAGTCCAGAGAGCCCGGGGAGGGCCGGGCAGCGCCGGCGGGAGGCGGCGCAGGGGAGGGTCTGGGGCGCGCTGGAGTCTGCAGCGCAGCGATTGGGACGAGCGCATCCCCCCAAGTGGAAGCGCGCGGCCGGGGGAGAGGCGGCGGCGCCCCGGGCGGGGAACAAGCGGGAGTAGGAACCAAGCTCTGAGACGCGCCACTCGCAAGACTCCGCGTTTCGGGACTGGCCCTGCGGCCCACCTTCTCCGCGCAACGGGACTCGCCACTAGCCTTGCTCGCCGCACCGGCTTTCTTAGGCATCTCTGCACCAAGAGGGGGCCGCACCGAGCCCCAAGCACCCGCTCGTTCCAGAAGATTCCTTAGCCCACTCTTGAAGCTCTGCATCCTATCCCAAGTGGCGGGCGCCGGAAGCCATTTTCTGCGCCTGCGCACGCAGCGAAGGGGCGTGGCCCTAGCGTAACGTGCTTGCGCTCCTATCCGAGATCGCCATCTTGCGCCTGGCGGATGCAAGCCGGCTTCCTGGACTGCAGAGTAGGGTTCTTGAAAGGACTGGAAGAGCCGCAAAGGACGCACAGTCAGTTTTCCGTCACTCCTAAACAGTCCAGCAAAGTCGACAGGGCCCACGGGTACACACAGGTTCCCATCCGCGGCCTGGCTTGAGCACCACCATACACCAACAGCGCGCCTGCTTTGTGCCTAACGCCAAGGGTCCCACAGTGTGCAAGACTGTGACACGTGACATGGCAGGCTGTGAAACTGGAGGAGTGAGCAGAGGAGATCATGGAGTCGCCGAAGGATCTAAAGAGGCCAGGTATCCTCACAGATCAATGTGCTGTTTTAGAAAGCACTAGCTGCAGTATGGCCAGCATGGACCCCCGGAGGTAGGAAGATCTGGGACCTAAGAGGGAAGTGGTGGCCTGAGAGCAGCTGCAGCAGAGATTGAGAGTTGAGCATTGTAAGGATCTTCAGTAACTGGAGCTGTCTGAGCTGGGGGATAATTGGATGTTGGAAGGAGAGCGAAGAGTGAAGGCCCACTCCCAGGTTTGGAGGTGGAAGAGCAGTGTGGGAGTCTGAAGGGATTCAAATTTAGACATAGATGATTAGAACATTGGAGCAGGTATATTAAGGAGATAACTGAATATATATATAACGCAAGCTTGAGAGATCTGGGCTGGTAATAGAGATTCTGGACTCCTCTGAGAAGTGATGGGGATCAAAGTCATGGATGAGCCAGGAGCTTAGTGCTTGGAGCACATCCACCCAGGAATGCACCCTAAGGTCAGGGATAGAAGTCAGCACGGACACTGGTTAGAGGTAGATACAGTGTGATGGCAGCTAAGGGAGGGTACTTAAAGAGCGAGTCTTCAGAAGTGATAAATGTCAGAGAAAGCACGCAAAATAAGGACACTATGTCCACAGGATTTAGAGTGAGTTTCAGTGAAGGAGGAAATAGAAATAAGTGTAGAGAATAATTCAGTGAGTTAACCGTGAAGGAATAACTGGTGTTTGGAGGGGCAGAGAACACACGGAGGGTATTCTTAAAACTGGATGAGTGTTAAGTTTTTGAAAGTTGATAGGAATGAGCCAGGAGAGGAAGTTAGACCCAAGATTACTGAGTTGGGAGATATGAACATGAGTAGAGAGAAGCTGAGGTGCACAAGCAAATCTGGTGGAAGCGGATGGAGTTTCTTTCCATAGGTAAGATGTTGACTGTGTGAGGAGGGACAACCAGGAATACAGATAGGCTTGGACAGCGGCGATAGCCTAGGGTATACAGAGGGGGCTCTGGAGCAACAGAACAACTCATTTGTCTTTTTGTTGTTGTTCTTGTTATTTTTATCTAATTCTATTAATTTTTTTACCCTTAATGGGATCCTTTATCTCACATTTCTTTCATGTTCCTTTTATTTTTCAAGTGTTACTTAATTTTCCCTTTCCCCACCCCTCCATCCTTACTGTTATTAAGCTTTATTTTAGATATTTAATTGATGGTATGTTATTATTGTTGAATTCTTTGCTATTGTTAATGGTAGTATAGTTGTTGCATTTAATAGATACTGTATGTCAATATTTATCTTTTCTATTGTTAAGGGTGGTACTGTGCTAGATCCATTAGGCAGAAAAGACAAAGAAGTATCACTGTTGAACCAAACCTTTGAACAAGTGTGCTACCCCACACAGAATATACCTTCTCAGCAGCACATGGAACTTTCTCCAAAATAGATGACATACAAGTGTGTAGAGCATGCTTAAGAAAATACAAAAGAATCAAAATCCCATTCATATTATTACAGTGCAATGAAATTAGCAATCAGTGGCAAAAGAAACCACAGAAATTATGCAAACATATGCAAACTAAATATACTGACTAATCAGTGGGTCACAGAAAAAATCAAAGAAGAAATTAGACAGTTCCTAGAATGAAACAATAATACCAGTACAACATGTCAGAACCTATGGGACACAATAAAGCAATTCTGATAGGGAAGTTTATAGCTATGAGTGTCCACATTAGAAAAATGGGAAGAAAAAAAAAACCAGAGCGAGCCCAAATAAATAATCTAATGATACACCTCAAGGTCCTAGAAAAAGAACAATCCAAATCTAAAGCTAGTACAAGGAAGGAAGTTATGATTACAGCAGAAATTAATGAAATTGAGACTAAAATAAATACAATGAATTGAGCTGGTTCTTCAAAAGAATAAACAAAATACACTTGATCTTAGCCAAAAGGCCGAGAAGCAATAAGAATAAAAATAGACAAACCCTTAGCCAATCTTACTCCCAAAATGCAAAGATGAATATCGATACAATTAGAAGTGAAAAAGGACAAAATCACCAGACACTGCCCAAATCCAGATTATTAGCAACTACTTTAAAAACCTGTACTCCAATGAATTGGAGAACCCAGTATAAATGGACAGATTCCTATACACAAACTGAGCCAAAATGATAGAAGGACCCTGAATAATTCAATAACAGGCAAAAAAATTGAGGCAGTAATTACAAAAAAAACACCTACCAACTAACAAAACCGCAGGACACAATGAATTCACTACTGACTTCTACAAGAACTTCAGGGAATATCTAACACCAAATCTCACCTCAAACTAATGATATTGAGAGGGAAGGACTACTGCCAAACTCATTCCTGGAAGCTAGCATTACCTTGATTCCAAGGACAGACAAGAACTCAACCAAAAAAAAAATAGGCCAATCTTCTAATAAACGCAGATGCAAAACTCCTAATAAGATACTGGCAAACTGAATGCAACAAATCATTAAAAAGATCACACATAATAACCAAGCAGGCTTCATTTCAGGGAGGCAAGGATGGTTCAAAATATGCAAATCAATAAATGTAAAATACCACAGGACAAAAATCAGAACCAAGGACAAAAATCACAATCATATCAATAAATGCAGAAAAAACTTGACAAAACCCAACATCTCTATTCATGATAAAAACCTTGAAAATAGCCATACAAGGGCCTTATCACAAGGTGATAAAAACCATTTGACAAACCAATGACCAACATCATAGGGAAAAGCTGAAAGTTTTCCCTCTAAAACTAGGAAGCAGACAAGGCTGTCCACTATCACCACCCTTGCTCAATACAATACAAATATTCCTGGTTTAGCAACCTACCTGTTTAACAACTGTTTGGACCCATGACCAGAGTGCAGTATTTGGACTTACGACTTGCCGCTTGGACTTATGACTGTCCCTTTTTTTTTTGTTTCTGGTACAGTTCTGTATATCTTGTTTATAGACTCAATGTCTTTTTTTTTGTACAGTCCACTTTTCAGTATTTTAATTTTTGCTGGTTGTGCTATACAGTACTGTAGTTTTATGTTGTTACACATTACACTACTGCATGTAAGTTATGTGTAGGGGGCCCTGCCCCCCCCCCCGCTGGAACTCTTGAGTGCCTTCTACGGACATGCCCGGGCTTGTTGCAGATCTACCCG
>NW_004624768.1:18794019-18845453 GCF_000247695.1 Heterocephalus glaber
CTCGCCCTACGGTATATATGTTGTAGCAGCTTCCGTAATAAACGAGACTTGATCAGAAACCTGTCTTGTCTCCATCTCTCGTGTCCCCTGTCCCCTCTCATCCTCGCTCCCCCTCTAGGGTCTCCGTTGACTTACCCGCGGGCCGGGACAGTTATGCAAATAAAAGCAAAGTCATCAAATTGACGTTTCCTTTTGACCATTTCTTTGTTCTGAATATTGTGTAATACTATATAATACATACATTATATTCCTCATTTGGCGACCAATTCATTTACTAACCCAATTGCAGGAACATAACTTGGTCATTAAACAAGGAATGTCTACTCAAAACATCAGAGCAGTCAGGCAAAAGAAAAGGGATACATATAAGAAAAGAGGAAGTAAAATTATCATTATTTGCAGATGACATGATCCTTTACATAAAAGACCAAGACATTCTACCAAGACTCCTAGAATAACCAAATTTAGCAATGTAACAACATGTAAAAATCAAATGTTCTCTAAAAAAATAATGAACTCACCAAGAAAGAAATTTGGAAAACACTACCATTCACAGTATCATCAAGAAAAATTAAGTACTTAAGTAACCTAACCAAGAAAATAAAAGACCTTTACAATGAAAACTATAGTATTCTAAAAAAGGAGATAGAAAAGAGCATCAGAAAATTGAAGGATATGTTTCTGGATAGGGAGAACTGACATTGTCAAAATGGTCATACTTCCAAAACTGATACACAGATTTAATGTAATACCAATCAAAATACCAACAGCACTCCTCACAGAACTAGAGAAAACAATCCTAAAATTTGTATGGAACCAGAAGAGACCTAGATTAGCAAAAGCAGTCCTAAGCAAGAGCAAAGCAAGCGGTATCACAATCTCAGATTTCAAGTTATATTACAAAGCTACAGTGATAAAACACCATGGTACAGGTACAAAAACAGACATGTGGATCAATGGATCAAAATTAAGCATGCAGAAATAACTTCACTCAGCTACCTGGTCTTTGACAAAGGGGCCAAAGATGTACACTGGAGAAAAGATCACCTCCTTAACAAATGGTGCCGGGAAAACTGGCTATCCACGCGCAGATTGGATCTAGTCCCATATTTCTATGTACTAAACTAAAATCAAAATGGATCAAATATCTAAATGTTAAAACAGAAAAGTTTAACCTGCTGGCAAATAAAATACGTAAAACTCTTGTGGTCATAGATTCTTTCTGAGCAGAACCCCAGTTGCCTAAAAAATAACATCAAGAATCGACAAATGGGATTCTATGAAA
The DNA here is from genome assembly GCF_000247695.1 of Heterocephalus glaber. The sequence goes on from NW_004624768.1 coordinate 18,795,305, forward strand.
TCAAAAAGCTTCTACACAGCAAAGCAAACATCCAACAGTGAAGAGACAACCTACAGAATGGGAATTTTGCCAGCTACTCCTCAGGACTAATATCTAAAATATGTAAAGAATTAAAAATTAGACTCCTAAAAGATCCAATCAATAAATCCAAACAAACACATTTCTCAGAAGTACAAATGGCCAATACAGAAAAAAAAATGTTCATCTCCTCTGGCCTTTACGGGAATGCAAATTAAAACAGATTAGATCTTACTCCAGAAAGAATGGCTATCATCCAGAAATAAATAACTGCTGATGGGGTTTCAGGAGGTGGAGGAACGCCTCTCCATTGTTGGTGGGAATGTAGACTAGTACAACCACTTAATGGAAATCAGTATGGAGATTCCTCAAAAGAACCCAAAATGAGAAATCCCATCCAACCCAGCTATTCTTTTAGGTATCTTCCCCAGAGTTAAAAACATTACAATGATACATGCATACCCATGTTTATAGCAGCACAACTTATAATGCACCTTGGGCGTGGCCTAAATGTCCATCAATAAGTGGAGTTTTAAAAATGTATTTATACATAATGGAGTACCACACTGCTATAAAAGATAAATTTGTGTCATTTGGGGCCTGAGATTTAGCTCAATGGTTCTGCTGCCTGCCTTGCAAGCGCAAGGTCCTGAGTTTGATCCCCAGTACCGCCCCCCCCAAATTTTTGCTCCATTTGTAAGAAAATGGATGTACCTTGAACCCATAAGGTTAAGTCAAACAAACCAGGCATCTAAGTTTAAATATCAAAAGGTTTTTCATACACCGAAAGTATAAAAGAGATAGGGAGATCTTTTGCAAAAGGGGACCAAGAGATGGAGGGAGTGGGAGAGGGGAGAGGAAGGGGATGAAAAACGAAGATGTGTTATGAACCTGTACCAACTCCTCACAAGTATAATCATTATGTACTGAAAACATGTACTAATGAAAATTTTAAAAGGTGGGCATGTTGGCACGACTGTTAATTCCAGCACTTAGGAGGCTGTTGGCAGGAGGATCAAGCGAGTTCAGGCCAGCCTGAACTACATAACAAGACCTTGTCTCCAAAGATTAAAGTTAAAATCAAAGTAAAAATTTTACAGCTCCAAATAATAAAACAATGTGCCTATAAAGCTGGTATTGTAATAATCCTAATACCACTGTTTCAGTGCATATAAAGTACACATCACACAGCCGGATGCATAGCAGTCATTCAGGTTACTGTAATTACTAATAAGCAATCGTGAGATGATTGTTACACTGCTGCAGTTCCTATGACTTGTTTCCAGCAGAAGTAATGCATTATTTTGTTTCATTACTTCTGTAAATTAAAAACAAACCCCAATTAACTAAAACCTTTGTTCCACAATGGTGTCTTACATTCAACTTTTAGAAGGACAAATGACAAACTAAACAAAGGATAATATACATTTATTTTTGTAAAGTTTCAGGTGATTTCCTGATGTCAGTAGAGTTGTTTCTAGTATGTACCTTCTATGGCTACTTTCAGTTACAAGTGTTCAGTATAACACAGAAGGCACGTGAAATGCCTCAAACCCCAAAATCTCTAACTTATCTCTGGCATACCACATTTTAAAAGGCGGAAGTATTTTGGTAATGGTTACTACCGAATGTTTGCCAGTTAATCTTTAGTTAACCAGAACCACACGTTCCATAGATATTCCCGTAAAGTGAGTTATATCCATAAGGACATGGTACACGAGACAGAAAATTTTCCCTTTTCTTCAATTTCAAGAGACCATGGCCATCAACACATCTTACTACCTTGTTAAAAATGTATAATGAAATAGTACTTTTGATGAAAAATTTTTACTTCCTATTTACAAAATTTCTCTTGATTCTGAAAGAATTTTTTTATCATCCACAAATATCTGATATATTTTACGCTTAAACTACACAAGTTTTTTTAGGATAGTCACTTTCAAGGGAAAAGTTGTATTTTAAAAATCTGTATATAAAAGTGTATAAATGTCACTCTACTGTATGTATTTCCTACTTCCTCCTAATATAGATGTGCTGGTCACATTCATGAGGTCACAAATATTAAACATATTTTACTTCTTGAATAGAACTATGTGATAGAAAGCTTTTTGGCAGGAGTGACTCTGTTGGATAGCTTTATAATTTCAAAGTAGCTGTTAGAAATGTTAGTAACCGTGTTCCATTTCTTGCTCTGTGGGATGATCACACAGTTGAAGCAGTATCTTTAAACAATCATTAGTCACCACCATCAGCTCAGTCTTGGGACTCATCAGCAGCACCCCAGACAGACAGGCAGGTATGGTGATACAGCTGAATGATAAATAAAGATCCAGGCTTATGTCACACCTTTAGAGACTTTGTATATACCACATTATTGTGAATGTATACAAAATCCATTTAGTTTGAACACTATACTATGTACTGCATTACTATACTATTACAAAATATCCTTTTCTGTGAATAGAAAAACTGAAAATTTTCTTGGGCATTATTAGGCCTATTTTTAGCATTATTCCAAATGTTAGCTAGCAGATATTTTTAAATCTCAAATATAAAGCCAGTTTTCCTAATTTTCTGAAATTAGTTATTTGACTTAATAGGAATTCTGCAAGAATACTGACCTATCTCATCTACTTTCAAAAATTAAAAATAAAGAAACCAGACTGGCTACGTGTAACAAGAATCTTTCAATTCCAAAACTACTGAAAGACCATGAGTCAGTTGACAACGAAATGATACAGGAAGCAGCTGAAACAGCCGCATTTTTTTTACACAAACCTACCTCTATTCCCCTAAGGTGACAAAAAAGTGGAAAATATGCCTTTAAATCATGCAGAGATTTAAATAAACATTTTTCTATTTCTTCTAAGAAACTAAAATGTTTCTTATCTTACAATCATAAATTTTTTTTTTTTTTCTGGTACTGGGGCTCGAACTCAGGAACTTGTGCTTGCGAGGCAGGCGCCAGAACCACTGAGCTAAATCCCCAGCCCAATCATAAATATTCTTGATACTCAAACTTTTTTCTGTGGCCAGTTATTTATATGTCTGAGTCTAGATTGTGTGGTAGGTACTATTTAGCCAAGATGTATTATAATGCTAAATTATGTATAAAATATTATTTCTGGTATTTGTCCATCTTCTATTGAAGTGCCATTATTGTTGCCAGGGGAACTAAAGAAGAAGAAAACGGTCTTGCTGGCGGCAGGTGTCTCATGCACAACTTTCTTCAGCCCTTTTGTGCCATAGTGGGAATCCGGACCCTAAACAGAAACAAAGGTTCATTAGCAATTTTCATTTATTAAGCATTCAAGTTAATTTAGTGTAATTAGATTAAAGGTCTATTATATTAATTATAGCTCCTATATAAAATCTTTTTTGTGTGTGTGTGCCGGGGATTGAACTCAGATCCTTGTGCTTGCGCAGCAGGCGGTGAAACCACGGAGCTAAATCCCCGGCCTCCTATATAAAATCTTATGCTAAATAATTTCATGAAAAATGCAATTTTTGCTAAAGAGCTACTGAATAAGTAAAAATACAAGATGTAGAGCTCAGCCATTAGAGAATACTGAAAAGGTTTTAAAGGAACAGTATTTTGTCTTCTGTAAATGTTTAATGTACTACTTGAACAAAGGGCGCCTTATGCAAAACCTTTCAGAACAGAGCAGTGCTGAGATGCACTGCTTTTCTTAGTACAGCCTCCCCACTCCTTTCTAAAAGTTTTACTATGAGTGACCTGTATGCTTCTAAAACATGCTTTCTGCAACATTCAAGAGGAAACCATGGCCTGGGCATGGTGCACACTCTTGTGGATCCTGGCACTCAGGGAGGCTGACACAGGAAGATCACAAGTTCGAGCCCAGCCTGATTAACTTAGTGACTTAGTGCAACTCTGTCTCAAAATAAATATATCTTATTGGTGGTCATGGTTTGCCCTACCTCATGCCCACCTTGTAAATTTCCATTGGATCTTAGAGTTTTGTCCCACTTTGTACCCACCACACCACAAGCTTTGCTGCATAAAACATCTTTGAAAAGTGGGGTGGGTGGGCAACCCACTTTCTGGTCCCCCTTCTTTCTCTCTTAAAGAGAGAAACTTTCTTTGAATAAATTTTTCCTACTCTTAAAAAAAAAAAAAAAAGGGTGGAGATGTAGCTCAATTCCCAGTGCATGCACATGCACGCGCACTCACACACAAAGAGAAACCCACAGGCCCAACATGCACAGCCCTAGAATGCTCTGCACGCCTTACTTTGAGTGTTGCACATGCTGTGTAGCACACATTGGGCAGGATTTCTATAGGCTCCTTAAACATGACTCTGAATGTGTTAGAAGTCCCATCACAACTAAACCCAGTATCATTTTGTCCCAGGGTCTGTTTTTTTTCATATTCAATGATCTGTAATTTTTAAAAGAGAAGATACATTAAATTAAACCACTTGAAATAAAATTCTACAGAGAAGCATATGAAGCCCTTAAAACTAGCAGAACAGACTACTAAACCTTATTTTTCTTTTTACTTCTAACCACCAAAGATGGCTTCAGGCATGCTGCCAGAAAATGGCCATTTCTCATTTGTCACAGTGAGGATGAGGAAGATGTGAAGAACCCAGGCTCAGCTGCAGAGAGGGGAGCTGCTGTGGTGTAGATTCCAGAATGTGCACATTTTCCATGTCTGAGGGAAGTGGGCCTTTACTCCTTGCTAGCCTATGGTTGACGCTAGGAAAATTCCCATAACATTTCTTGTGTTTCAATGTTATTTACTGGAATTTTAAATGAGTTTAAAGCAGTATGTTTGTCAATGTTCAAAATGTAAAATTTGTCTTTTCACTTTAGTTCTCGCCTTGTGCCCAGCACCAGGTGAGCACCCAGGGCCTCCAGGAGCTTCTGGACACTTCCATTCTGGGCTAATGGAAGTTGACATGCAAGAAAAAGATCATTAAACAACACAGATGCTAGAACCCCGGGAATTTGCCATCTTTCCTTATGGTCTCCAGAGCTAGTGGTAGTGGATGTGGTTTGGCGGCGGCTTTCCGAATCTTCAAGGCCAGCATGTCCAGCCTGCTAGAACATGAGATGTTGGCACTGTTACCTAATACTGAGGACTAAGCCACAGCTGTGTCTTAAGAAGGACATGGCTCTTTTTTACGCACAAGTGGCTCTCCAAGAAACAAGAGATGGAGACGAGGCACTTTCACAACGGAAGGCCATCTTGGCAGTGCTCAACCTGCTACTTTTATCATGCTGGCTTCACTTCCTTTATCTCATTTCTCAGGGGTATAGACCCAGGCAGGCAAGAAGAAGCCCTCTAGATCCTTCTAACATATACTCCTGTTTTAGCTTCAGGCTGCCTTTATATAACCTGCATGGTGTTGGTGATTCTAAAGATATCAAATTATTGGTCAATGCTTAAAAATGGATCCTGGAGAGATTTCACATAAAAACCTTCACTTCTGGCTTCTTGGACATCCTTAGGCTTTTATTATCACATTGTAACTGCTGCTGCCAAGAGCTAAGGAGTGGCTGCCCTTTAAATATTCCATATCCCACAACTCCTTTTCCCCTACCCCCATTGTCTCTTATACCAGGCCTTTGGCTTCTATTTAAATGATCTGCCTATGCCCTGGTTGGCATTTGAGTTGGCCACTTCGGACACAAGGGAACAGACTGTTACGGTTTATGTCTAGATGTCTTCCCAAAGCTTCATGCAGTCATAGGTGGCTGAATCAAGAGTGTGTGACCCTGGGATTAAGGGTGTGGACTGCTAAATCAGTCCACTGATTGGTTTGGCACAGCCCCAATCCCAGTAGTCTGGATAAAAGGGGCAGAAAGACGCTGTTAAAATCTCTTGTTGTTTTTGCTACCTTGTGGGAGTAATGAACTGTGGTTCTCCTCTGAGATGTCCCTCACCATGTGCCACTCTGCCCTGAAGCCAGCCAACTATGGACTGAAACCTCTATGAACTGTAAGCTAAATAAGCCTTCCCCACCTCCCCCTTTTTTTTTTAACCGGGGATCAAACTCAGGACCCTGCGTTTGCCAGGCAGGCACTGGAACCACTGAGCTAAATCCCTGGCCAAACCATTCCTATTTTAACTTTGGGTGTTGGGTATTTTGTCTCAGCAACGAGAAAAGTAACTAACATATAAGTAGTGGTGACAAACAGCATATCTGGAATAGGCATGAGACTGGCCATGGGGGACAAAATGAACAGAGCTCTGCTGTTTACTTTGATCACACCGTTTAGATTTTATGGATCTGTTTTTGGCAGTACTTTGTACAGAGCTACCTCTCAGCTCTTTAAAAATTTTTTTTTTTTACTTTTTATTTTGAGACAGGGTCTCACTTTAACACATTCCTGCAGCTTGAACCACCAGAGGTACATGCATGGCTGCCCCATCAGGCAGTTTGTACCACCCAATGGGACAGTCATGCAGGTACCACCAGTGATTCAGAGCCTCCTGGCAGTGAGACATATGAACGTGAGACACGTGAACATGTTAAGTCACTCAGGCTGGGCCTGAACTTGTGATCTTCCTGCTTCAGCCTTATAGACAAGCAAGGCCCTGCTGTGAATGCGTTAAAAACTAATAAAGCATTTTGATTACAAGGCTTATCAAAGCTTTAACTATTAAAAATAATATACTAACATTTTATAGAGCCCAGGTGTTTTCTTTTTTGGTTGGTAAAGTCTTAATCATTTACTTACTTTTCTCATATTTTTCATGTTTTAATTTTGTATAAAATAAACATACATTTCATATAGTTTATAAATAAAAATATAATATAGATATCTTTTCAAAAAATTCTACTAATTAGGGTCTGCAATAAAGAGCAGTGAAAACACTGGTTTATTGAAGGGAAGGCGGGAGGAGAGGTGTTTGACTTCCTTCCTGGTTAGGTAACTTGTGCCTGCTCTGAAAGGAGGTACAGCAGACCTAAAGCATGAGGCAGGTCTGGTCAGACACTCCCAGGTGGAAGTGGTTCCCTAGCAGTTTGAAGTAAGGAGACAGGTCCTAAAGTTCAAAGTACCATGAGAAAGGCAAAAGGTACTTTAAGACAGTTAACACACAGCAGGGGTTTCCTGGACAAGGAGAACTCCTGTTATGCTAAGGCGTCTGGAAAGGACCTCAATTTTTTGAAACCAGGTTTAAAATTTTTAATAGTGAATTTCCAGGCTTAAAATGCTACTAATGGCCTTCCCGATCCCTTTGACAATTATATTGGAATACGGATTTCTATCAAGACAATATTTTATTGTAGTCTTGTACATCTGTTTGTAAATAATGGAGGAAAAAGTATACCTGTATATTCACTTGATAATCTGTGGGACCATGGATAGATCCATATAAGCCAAATCCAACTATGGAGATTCTTCTGTTAACTGTGAACCTGAGAGAAAGGAGCCAAAAATAAAAAAACAATCTGCAAATGTTCATATTCTGCAGGTTTATATTACAAAATATTACCTGGATCCAATTTTACTTATAAAAAGGAAAACTATCATAGATCACACAGGTGTCCTTAGAAATGCCATCTTATGCGGGGTAGGCACTGGGGATCAAACTCAGGACCTTGCACTTTCAAAGCAGGTGCAGTGCCACTGAGCTAAATCCCTGGCCCAGAAATGCCATCTTGTTTGCTTACCAAAACCTTTCTTTCTAAAGTAAATGTGAAGTTAACAGGACCTTAAGTAGAATTTGCTTTCTATAATATAAAGGGAATTCAACCTAAATACCCACTTTTTGTTTTGCTTTTATTTTTCCAATATTAGGGATGGACCCAGGACCTCATGCATGCTAGACAACACTCTACCCACTCTTGCTGTCATGATAATTGTAGTCCTGTTACTAGTCCAGACATGTTTACATATCTCTTTCAGTAACACAGTCCTGCCAGCCATTAGGACTGAAGCCCATTATTCCAAACCAGGACAATTCAGAAGTTCAACAAATACTTGCTGAGGACCTATCATATTTAGGTATTGGTCTTGGCACCGGGAAATTAATGGTCAACAAGACAGAGTTTTTATCCCTATTGGGAATTTTAGCCTAATGGCAAACACTGGTAAGAAACAAAAAAGGAATAAATAATAATTGTGGTAAAAGCTGGAGGAGACTGCTGTAATAGAATACTGATGGAAGATGGCTAGGGACAGGACTTACCTAACTCATACACTTAAACTCAACTAAGGATTATACAATAAGAGTAATTAGCAAGTCCAGTTTGGTTATAACAGCTAAGAAAATGATCTATCTTACTCCATTTTATAAATGTATAAAAACTGACATTAAACATCTATATAACTATATAACAGATAATCTGTGATCCAAAGCAAGTAAGTCAAAGCCAAAACTTCAATTATTATTGCTATTGCTAGCACACCACCACTACTTAATGAGTACTTCCTAAAGTGCCAAGCCCTGAGCTTCAGTTCTTAGATGAATTCTTTGATCACTGTAGTAGCCCTACAAAGTAGTTAACTATACTACTATTATCATCCTAAGTTTTTAGAGTTAAAGAAACAGATTTAAGCCAGGTGTGGTGGTATATGCCTGTAGCCCTAGCTACTCAGGAGGCTGAGGTGGAAGGTCCATTTTTGCCTACACGTTTGGGACCTGCCTGGGTAATAGTGACCCTGAAACAAAGAGGGGAGGAGGGGGTAGAGAAGGAGAAAAGGGCAGGGGAGGAAGAGAAGAAGAAGGAGGGAGGAGGAGGAAGAAGAAAAAAAGTAGAAATAAGTTTAGAAGAATGAACTTGCCCTAGTCAACAAGTATGGCAAGGCTGGGGCACAACTTCAGGTCTTTTTGGATCAAATGCTCTTTAACCCCAACCTACACATCCAGTTACAATAAGAGGTCCACGTTAAAATTTTGCTATTACCTATAATATTTTACTATATAAACAATATACTTGCTGTCAGGTATATTCAGTGGTACAGTATTGCTTAGTGTGCATCAGGGCCTGAGTTCAATCCCTAACACCAAAACAAAACAACCCAGAACATGTAACTAAACAAATGAAGAAAAGCTAAAAGCATCCATAAATCCAGAGTTAGTCTTGTCATCCTTTTGCATTTCTTTTTGACTTTTCTATGAACATATATGTAATAAAATCATAACAGTGTGCATGTGTGTGTGTGTGTGTGTGTGTGTATACTGACTCACTATACCTAACCAATCCCTTATAGGATAATCTAACCAATCCCTTATAGGATAATCTAAGTTATCTGCAGGATTTTTTGTTTTAGAAACAGTATCTTGTACTGTAGTTTGTGCTGGTCTTGAACCCACCATGGAGCCCAGGCTAGCCTCCAGCTCAGTCATCCTCCTGCCTCAGCCTCCCGAGGGGTGGAATTACAGGTATGCACTGTCATGCCTGGCTTATTTGCAGTTTTTATATGATAATGTCATGGTTTAGAATGAAATCATCTTATTAAGGCTTAATTATTTTTGTACAGTAAATTTCTAGAAGTAGAACCGCTGATAAAAATGAAAAGAACAGGCCGGGGATTTAGCTCAGTGGTTTCGCCACCTGCTGCGCAAGCGCAACGACCCGAGTTCCATTCCTGGTACCAAAAAAAAGGAACATTCTTACAGCTTTAGATAGACACTGTCAAATTACTTCCTGGAAAGATTAACATGCTGTACTCCTACAGATCTAGCTGGGTGTGATGGTGCACGCCTGTTGTAGGCATAGGCAGGAGGACTGCTCCAAGTGTGAAGTTAGCCTAGGCTACCTGAGTTCAAGGCCAGCCTGGAGTTGTAAGACTTTGTCTCAAAAAATGGAGGAAAAAAAAAAAAAGCACAGATCATTTCTGTCTCACTCAACCATGAGTGTTTTAATTTCCTTTTGGTTTTGAAAAAGATGATTAAAAAATTCCGTTTATATTTCTTTGTTCATTAATGAAGGGAAATATTTGCTCATATGCTTACTGCCCACTGGATTTTCTCATTAATCAAATACCCTTCACGTTCTTGTCTTAACTGGTGAGTTTGTCTATTTAATGTAACCTTGAAAGAGTATGTTGTATACAGATGACAGTTATGTATTGTTCATTGTTTCTATGTGTTACAAAAATGTTCATATTTGTCATCTACCTTTTAACTTTTCCATCATTTTTGGGGGGGGTACAGGGGATCAAACTTAGGACCTTGTGCTTGCAAGGCAGGCGCTGGAACCACTGAGCTAAATCCTCGGCCCTCTACCTTTTAACTTTATGGTAATTTTGGTTATAACATTTTTCAATTATATATAGCTAAGTTATGATCTATGCCAAATTTAGAGAGGCTCACCTCATCCTCACAGTAAAGAAACATTCACTGGTTCCAGCTTTTGTAGTTTTCTTTTCAATGTTAAAGGTTTAATGTGTATGAATATTGGTACATGGGATCAGTAAGGCTCTAACTTTATTTTCTCAGCAGTTAATCCTTCCCTCACTATAATGTTCTGAATGCTCATTTATGTTAAATTTGTTTCTGACCTCTATGGTCTGTTCCATAGAACACTAAATTCTTAACAGATAGGTAAATACCTTTTCATGTTTCGTCTGTATCACACTTTGTCTCTTTTAGAGACAGGGTCTTATTTAGTTGCCTAGGCTGGCCTCAAACTTTCAAATCCTGCCTCAGCTTCCTTAGTTGGGATTACGGACATATGCCACTGCACCGGACTATGTAACTACTCTGCTTTTGCAGTACTGGGGTTTGAACCCAAGGCCTGGCACACACTAGGCAAGTGTTCCACCACTGTGCTGCACCCCAGTCCAGTACTACTCTTTTTAAGAGAACTGACTCTTCTGTATTAATTCTGAAATAATGTTTCCAAGCCACTCCTCTCTACCAAAAACTTTGCTAACTTTTGAAAGAAACTGATGAACATACATAGGTAATTAGGGCGATACGTCCTTACCAAAGCCTGCTCTAGCTGGAGCTCTCCAGTCCTTCCTAAAGCCACTCGTTGTACTCTTCTGTTTAATTCTACTTCTTTGTCATGTCACTACTGTGGATGACTTCTTCACGATATTTCAGTAACACTCACTGTGACAAGTAATATGTACTATTACTAGGATAACACAGCAATGTGCTAGATCCAAATATATAGTATTCACTTGATGTTATAACTGAACTTTTTTTACATTTAAAAAATTTTTATTGTGGTTTTATAAATATATGCATATGTTCTATTTTAACTGTTTCTAAGTGTGAAGTTCAAGGATATTAAGTATATTCAAATCATTGTACAACTGTAACCACTATTCATGCCTGAAACTGAGTTTGATAGCACACAGGAATAACAATTCTCAAATATACTTTATGTAAGTGAGGACTATTGTCTTCAATTGCTTTTTGAGCCAATCCTGAGGTTAATCAGGTAGACCAACTGTTCCCCAAAGGAACTCCACCATCAGGGAGGAATCCTCCATCCTCACAAAGGTGCAGGAGCACCGCTGGCCAGGAACCAGGGGTAAGAGGTTCCCTACAGTGCACAAAACAATCTCCCACAGCAATCCTGGTCAGCTGTCACAGTGTCATGCCCGACTCACATAGGGGGATAATTTGTTTATAAGTTTTAAAACTGACTTCATTTTATGTATAGATCAAAGACTTTTTAATACAATTTAAATGTTCATTGTTTGTTTTTTTTCATAAGAGAGAACTACCACGTAGGTAGAGGAAATATTCTATAGTCAGTTCTTTGTGGTAGGGATAGTCTACAAAGTTGCTCCATACACAGAATTAGCAAATACTGAACCACTACTACTGGGAAAATACAGACATATATATGCAGACATGTACCGTACCACATTAAAATCCTAAAAACATGTCCTAGTAGATTCTATTTGCATTATTTTACAAAAGAGAAACCTCAGCTTGCCTGAGGCTGCCCCACCAACAGGTGTCACAGCTGGAGTCCAACTGGCCTTATGGGCCAGAGTTCCCTGCACCCGACTACAAGGCCCCACTTCCTCCATCCCCCTGGGAGAGTACAACAAGGCCTCCACTTGCCTGGGGACATGCTGCTGTAGCAACTAAAGTCGCTGGCTGAAGGTGACTGGGGTTACAAATACATTTCAGCCAGCAGGTAAGTTCACAAATATGGAAACCATGAATAAACAGGACCAATTCAACTATTTTATCTGGAGACTCTCACATAATATGCCTGTACCCTGCAGCTGAAGTTGTCTCATCATGCCGAAACACACGAGTACTGTATCAGGCCACTTAAGTTTGTCCTCTACTGCTGTCTCTGGTTAACATCTACACACTGAATGTACTTATATACTTAATTGTACTAACAGTTACACTTACTTCTCCTTTAAAACTAGACCATTTACCAAATAAAAATGTATTGTAAAAAAGAACAAATCAGGTTTGATGGATTTGGAACTACTAATGTACATGCTACCTGTGAATAATTAAAAAAAGGCCTCTTCCAATATACAAGGTTCTAATTTATTTTTTATGACTATATAGGAACATTGTTGCAAAACAAGATAGAGAAGATAGTATCCCTATCTTGAGGTTTCAATAGTCTATCACATTAAAGAATTTTTAATCTATTAATAGTTATATTTAGAATAAAGGTGAAATTTTATCAATTCTTGATATCTATTAAAATCAAGTTGTTTTTCTTTTGGTCTGCTACTTCCTAACATTGAGCCATTTTTCCATCCTCCAAATAAACTATTTACTCATATAGTGTTATTCTCCTATGCTACGGCTACATTCAATGTGCCTACATTGAATGCTGAATTTTTGTTTTATATTGTAAATGAGGCTGATCTATTTTTCATCTTGTTACACTCTAATATAAAGATTATTCATCCTTCAATAACTAACCAAGAAGTATTTTCTTCTTTTAATGCTCAAGGAAACCATGTGTTCCTTGAATGTTTGATTAAAACTCACCTGTAAAAACCACCTGGCGAAGGGACAGGTCTTTGATAACTTTTAATTCCTTCCATGGTAATTGGTCTATTCAGGTTTTCTTCTTCAGTCAATTTTGATAATTTATATTTGCCTATAAAAATGATCCATTCCATCAAGATGTTCAATTTATTAGCACAGAGTAAGCCCAGAATTAAATTCTCAGCACATTCTTATAATCTCATTTGGATTTCTAAATGTGAATTTTTTTATTACACTTGGCAGAAGTTTATTATCTTTTTAAGGAACCAGCTTATGGGTCTGTCAGTTCTACTAGTTTTAATCCACTCATTTTTGTAGTTACCTACTTCCTTTCTCTTTCATTAGCGTTCTGGTTCTTTTGATGTCCATATTCTAGCCTACCTGATTGAATACCTAGGTCATTTATTTCTAATTTATTTACTAAATTGTTTATTTTTTGTGTGCAGCTTTGGCCTCATCCTATGATTAACAGTTTACAAATGGATTTTATGTTCCCATTTTAAGGGCTGGGGATGAGGCTCAGTGGTAGAGCATTGCCTGGCACATGTGAGGCCCTGAGTTAGATCTTCAGCTCCAGGGGTCTAGGGGGCACCCTAAAAGTAAACTTCCATTTTAACCCAAGAATTTATAATAGCCCCCCACTCAAATGGAGCTTTATTTAACAAAGTTGTTGTTAATGACTAGTATTATACTAAATTGCTATTAAATAACTGAAAATCCAAAAGGTATATTTTAGGAAAACTGGTACTGATTCTACTTTGACATTTAACCTAAAGATATAGAGTACAGCAAAGATAAATTCTTCAGCAAGGTTGTACGTATGCATATTTCATGAATCTTGATTTTTTTTTCTTTTTTTTTTTTTTTTTGAGATAGGGTTTTGCTATGTAGAGCAGGCTGGCCTTGAACTTGGGGCAGTCCTCCTGCCTCAGCCTCCCAAGTGTGCCACCATGCCCAGCTATAAATCTTGATTTTTTTCCCCAAAAACTTTTACATATGTACACTGAGATATTTTACACACTGCATCTATTCAAAGAAAAAACTTAACATTCAGCTTAATAAAGTAAAACTGACTAAATTGTAGCCTTAAGCTTATAAAAGCAGTATTTGATTAGCTAGGAATAGAACCAGCAGTGGTAATCCAAACAGACTTCGTGTAACTGAAGGCCCCACCCAATCTTCTGCCTTTTATTTCCTAAGAGGTCACCCTCACAATTCAGTGAGAAGACAAGGGTACCTTAGTGACTTGACAGTTGTATTAACTTAAAAATGTACAAAGCAAAGAAAGTGTAAGATAAGATCTTGGTTAGGCATCTCCCACAGTCTGAGGGCTAGGCTAATGGCTGGGTATGAGGACAAATGCCACCTTGCCTCCCAGCCCGGCACACTGGATCAGACGGCTACCTGATCCGGTCACTGGTCCCACTGTAGCCCCATCGGCTCTCCACCTGCTGGAACCTGTTGATGCAGCACTCCTTGCCCCGCAGGCAGCACCGTGGACGGTCAATGTACTCCACTCGGGGCTTGGGGTTGACAGTGAAGTGAAGAAAGAGGTTCACCACTTCACGGTCTGACAAGATGCCAGACTGAGCAGGACCTGCAGAACACAACTATAAACCTCAGTGAAAGCAATCTGAGTTCAAACTACTTCACTTAATCAGATAAACTCAAATCTGGAAGATGTAAAAATAGGGAGAGGGCCAGGGATTTTAGTTCAGTGGTTCTGGTGCCTGCCTCACAAGCACAAGGTCCCAAGTTCAATCCCCGGTACCAAAAAAAAAACAAAAAAAAACAAAACAGAGAAATCTTGCCATAATGTCAGTATATATGTGGTTTCAATAAATCAATTTGAGGTTATCCTAAAAGAATACAAGTGGTAAAATCATTAATTAGACAAAGCTTAGATAATACCCCGAGTTATAGGAACCTCTCTGGATCTTTCTATCAATTGACCCCCTGAGTGTTTGGCGGGAGAGGAGCCACCCCTATGGTGGGACTACTCACAAGGGTGGCCAGAGCTCTCCTCCTAATACCTTCTATGGTTCAGGCAATGGGATATCTTTAGAGACGGTAACAGTATTTTCTTTCAGGGTTACAGAAGTTAGCAGATCAGAAGGCTGTGTATACTGTATATGCTTTCTTCCCATTCAGTGTTCCAGAAGAGAAAAACAAAAATACCTTAAATTTACCCATGCTATTTCTCATAAAAGGCACCAGTAGACCCCTTTAAGGCTAATAAAAGCAACCAAAGTGAACACTAAAATGTGTTCACACTAGAAATGTGGTTTAGAAAGCTTTAAAAAAATTTTAAATTAGATTAAAAATTTAAATATTACAAAATCTATCAGCCTGTTTAATATGGCCCAAGGTTCATTGTTTACTATCTGTGGATAAGGAAAGATTATAAAGGACAACTCTAACCACAAACTAAAAATCTGTATTTTAGAAAAAAAAAAATTAAAAACCCCCCGAAACTGAAATGACGTAAGATCATAAGAGAGATGACGTTGAAAACTCATCTTTCTCAGAATGATAAGGACTAAGATAAAAGAATGAAAATGTTTATAAGGTGATTAATGTGTGTGATAAAAAGGGAAGACCAACACGCAGGACCACCCAGTGGTCCTGAAGAAATGAAAATAATTCAAGCCTTTAGTGAGAGAAAATGTCCTCTATATTGGAGAAGTCTTCAATCCATGAAAAACATATTATTTACCCGAAGAAAGTAAACAATCCAACTCCAGTCCACAGAGGGGTGAATCAAAATAAAGACTTCCAGAAGGTGTGACATGTGAAAAGGGTCCACCTGGCACATCATAAGCAAACCACTCAAAACCAGAGGTAATATGAAATCTTAAAAGCACAAAAGAATACACTGCTTCTAAAAAAGCAAAAATTACTAATCAGGAGGCTCAGATGTGACGAGTACTCAATAAATAATCCAGCTTCTTTTCTTTCTGGCTCAAGGAGACTATTAAAATAGTTTTAAATAAGCCAGGCATGGTGGCACACATCTGTAATCCTAGCCCTTCAAGAGACCGAGGCAGGAGGATCATTTTGAGTTTGAGGCCAGCCTGGCTGACATACTGAGTTCAAGGCCAGCTTGGACCATGTAGAGATCCTGTCTTAAAAAACACAAACGACAGGGCCAGGGATTTAGCTCAGTGGTTCCACCACCTGCCTCAGCAAGCACAAGGTCCCGAGTTTGATCCCTAGTACAAAAAAAGATTAAAAAACCCCACAAATGACAAGAAGAAGAAAAGCAGACTTTAGTGAAGTTACAGTCTTACCTGCTGCAAACTCTTCAATTGTCATCAGTGGGAAGCGGATTAAAGAAAGTGCTTTTCCTAAAACTTTCTGTTTATTTCCAAAAGTCACTGGCAGCTGTTGTCTCTGACATTCTGCTTCTGCCCAGCGTACAACAGCTCCAAAAAGTCGACTTTCTCGAATGCTAAGTGTGTCTCTTTCTAGAACTGCACAGAGTGTATCTGTAGATATGATAAAAATAGATCAAATTAGGCATATTTTGTTCTTTGACAGATTAATATTGATAAATGTGCTTATATTAAATATTCAAATCTCAATAAAAATGTTAGATACTTTATAGTGTATACTTTAAAATACTAAATAACTAAAAGAATTAAAACTCCAAAGTGTTCTTTAAAAAAAAAATTAATGTAGAATTAAGATTCATTTCTTACCATATATGCAAGCATAAAA
This sequence comes from Heterocephalus glaber, assembly GCF_000247695.1. The sequence continues at coordinate 18,811,953 of NW_004624768.1, forward strand.
AATTCCCTTGTATTTTCATGCTACTTATTAAACAAACTGAAACATCCACAATAAGATCAGTAATAGCCCACAAGAAAGGTTTACTGCATAAATTTATAAAGTCTACAGATTATAATTCATCCATTTGTTCAGCAAATATTTATTCTTAAGCACCCATATGTGCCAGGTTCTATTCTAGGCACTGAATATCATTGAACAAATAGTAAAAAAGCTTTGCCCTCATGGAACTCACATCCTAATGCAGTGAAACAGACTGATTAAACACAGGTAAATTATAGTATGTTAGATGATGCACTTACATAAAGTATCAGGCTGGGGGAGTGGGAAGTGCAACCTGAACTGCTTCAGAAAGTGGGAAGAATGATGAGGTAAGTGTGTTCATCAAAGAGAGGGGGTGCATTTTGAGGGGGATTAATGGCAATGTGAATCTCACTGTTACAAATATTAACCACTCACTGTATTTTTTTTTTAACCACATCATGTGTTCTGAAAGAAGACTCAATGTGATTTCTTTTTTTTTCTTTTTTGGTACCTGGGATTGAACTTGGGACCTTGCGCTTTTGAGGCAGGTGGTGGAACGACTGAGCTAAATCCCCAGACCTCAAAGTGATTTCTAAAGAGATTGGATGTAGGGTGTGAGAGGAGTCAAAAGAGGACAAAAGAGAGAGAACAGTGGCAAGTAAGCAATGGAGAAAGGCAGTGGCATTAACTGAGATGGAATGACTACAGGAGCAATCAGTGTGTTTGGATGGAGAAGGATGTGAAGTATAATTTGGAACATACATTTGAAACGTTACAACATCTAGTATAAATGTCACAGCTGCACCTCAGGTCCTTATTCTGACTCTCTTCCTCCTCTCATCATGGGCAAAATTAACTAAGCTCAGTCACCTTAAGCAACAATAGCTAAGAAGCAGTAAGTTCAGAAGAAAAAGAAGCTGCACAGGGCAACACAACAACAAGAAATGATAAACTGTAGCCTATCAGGCACAAAGAGGAAATAAGTGAAAAGCAAAACTAAGTACTAACAAGCACAGAAGTCCAGAGTCTTACACAAAAAGATTTTAAAAAACAGTATTCAGAGCCCCTATGCTTCACTCTACAGTTGAGTTCAATAACTGATACTTATAATAATGATCATTAATAACCACAAGAGGGCCGGGGATTTAGCTCAGTGGTTCTGGCGCCTACATCGCAAGTGCAAGGACCCAACAGTTCAATCCCCGGTACCAAAAAATAAAATAAAATAAAATAACCACAAGAATCCTAAATTTTATTCATATATATGGTTTAACAAAGGCAGGTAAAACAAAATGATTTAGATATTTTTCTCAAATAGTTAAATAATATTTTGGTTTTAAAAAAGTATGATTCTAGATGCATGAGAAAATTATCTACATAGAACCTTATTCTCTAAAGAACTTAAGATAAAATAAGCACAGGTATAAAATATGTGATATTGACATTAAAGAATACACCAGTTATATACAGCATAAATCAATCAAAATATTAAATATGATTAAATTATCCAGAAACAAATATCAAAGAAAATTCTATCAAATACTTCACTGCAACGGTCTATATACATCTGTACTGAAAGCTAAGTATTTGCTGAATAACAAAGATAGCTAACATTCACTGGGTGTAGTGGGACACACTTGTAATCCCAGCCTTCGGGGAGGCTAAGGCAGACGGATGGCAAGTCTGAGTCCAGCCTGGACAACTTAGTGAGACCCTATCTCAAAATAGAAAATAGAAAAGGACTGGGGATATAGCTCAGTGCAAAGGCCCTGGGTTCAATCCTCAATACAAAAAAAAAAAAATCAGTTCCTAGAACACAATAAGGGTTCAACAATGTTAAAAATAAATTGGTTAAACTTAATTTTTAAAAATCAAACTTCTCAGGATGGGGATTTAGCTCAGTGGTGCTGCAGCCTACCTCGCAAGTACAAGGTCCTGAGTTCGATCCCTGGTACCAAAAAAACAAAAAAAATCAAACTTCCCTTTCTTCTGCTGTTGCTGACTAGATGGGTACAAATCAAGGCTTTATGAAGCTTTTTCATAGTTAAATTAAATGAAAACCAATATAATGTACCTCAATCCTTGCTGGATTAAGAATATACAATAATCATGATATTTAATCATTCAATAGAAAAATGGAAGACTTTTCATTTACATGTTTCTACTTTGTTTGCTAATACCTTGAGTAAAGATAAATATATACTGGGCCGGGGATTTAGCTCAGCAGTTTCGCTGCTTGCTGCGCAAGCGCAAGGACCAGAGTTCGCTCCCCGGTACCAAAAAAAAAAGATAAATATATACTAAACTTAAATTTCTTACATATGCATGTGTGCGGTATACCAACTGTCCTCAAAATAATGTGAATTCATTTTGTTATACCAATGTGATAAATTATCCTCTTCTTTTACCAAAAAACTGAAAGAAACATCATCTCTCTTTCTATCCAAATCTTAGAGGAGGGGCGGAGATTTAGCTCAGTGGTTTCACAGCCTGCTGCTGCGCAAGTGCAAGGACCCAAGTTCGATCCCCAATACCAAAAAAAAAACAAAAACAAAACAAAACTGGCCTGTCAAATCCTAGGGGGAAAAAATCTGAAAATCTAAGACAGTTACAGAAGAGCTCCTGAAGCCAACTCCCTCTTTCTTTCAGCTCCTAGACATCTCTGCAATTCCTAATTTTATCAGGTGTATTTAAGGCAAAATAGCCTATGGGGTGGAAATAGGTAGAGAGACACATAGGTCTTCTATTCGCAGATGTGTTAAAATAAGAAATTATAGCTGAGAGACTCACAACACAAAACACAACAGACTGTGTTTCATAAACATAACACAATGCTGGATTGCAATTAAGTAACTGTTAGTCAATTCAAATCAATAATTATAGGGTCTCTTTAACCCGTGCAAAGTACCTACATTTCAAGATTCCTGGGCTCCAATGGCATGAATAATGTAACAGCTGTTTATAAAACAATTTGCAGGTCTAAGTCATGCAGATGCAAGCAGTATTCTTTCACATGAGAGTAGATAAAGAACAAAAGAAGCACTTGATAGCCCCCTAAAGGAAGGGAATTAGGATTAGCAATGCTTTATGAATCACCCTGGCAGTGCTCCCCGGGGCTCTCAACCACCCAGTAACTTAGTAAACACCACCAGCAGAGGCTGAGAGGAACCCAGGGAGTCCCTGCCCTTCAGCTTAACACAAGCAGCAAAGAAATCTCAAAGGCACCATGCAATCCGCAGGCAAACTCCCAAAGGGATATTATATGATTACAACAGAGGAATACACTAAGTGTCATGGAAGAGAGCGAGGTTGTCAGCTCTCAAGGAATGAGTCACCACAGTGGTATAATTCAAGATAAGACATTGTTCTAAAATGGCCATCTGGGCCAAATGAGCAAGAACTATAAAAGTGGGATGGCAAGGCAGCATTCCAGCAGCCAGTCAATCTGCTCGTCAACAAATATTAACTGAACATGTATTCTGTTCTGCTGCTTTCAGGGCTAGGGATACAGTAGTTAAATAAGACAAATGACCTGCCTTCAAGGAATATAGAGTCTAGATGGGGAAAAACAGACAATCAGTGTAAAAACAAAGACAAATACCCAGATGAGACTTTCAGAGAGCAGTACACATTATGAGGAAAATAAATCAGAGTAATGGAACAAGGATTGTTTGGTGTCTACTGTAAGTAGGTCGGAGGCAGCCTGTCTCAGGTCTTGTTTAACCTGTGACCTAAATGACTAAAAAGTTGGAAGCCATACCAACAAAGTCTCAAATTTGAGATGAGTGATTAGAAACAGGATTCCAACCAGAAGGAAAAGCAAATACAAAGGCCTGAAATATAATAATCTTGCCTAGTGCATATGGCATGTGAATTAGGGCATGTGAATGAGGCAGAAGACAAAGTCAGATAAAGGTAGTGACTGCTAGCTGTTTACCAAAATTCTGTATTCTCTTCTTCCTGGGATGTGACTAGTATGCACTGCCTAGCTTCCCCCAAAGTTAGATGGGATCTTGCAAGTGAATTCTGGACAATGAAATAGAGGCCAAAATAAAGATGCTATTTCGAGACCAAGGCTTTTAATATGTAGGCGTTTTCCCTGCCCACTTTCTCCCATCTGTCAAGAACATACAAGCAATACTCAGGCCCCAGGGAATGGCAAAGCCACAAGAGAGAGCTGCCTGCTAATTATGACACTTTCTTGGACTGTTAGCTGAGTATTATATAAACGTACTTTTATGTCTGAGGCAGTGTGCACTTTGGGCTCTATCTGATACCACAGCCAAGCCAAGCTGAACCTGCCCTGACTAATATTAGGCCTGATCACAGAGGGCCTGGTGAGCTTTGTAAAGAGTTTAAATTTTATTCTAATTGCAGTGGAAGCAAGAAAGTGATCCAAGCTGATTTTTTTATTTCTACAGATCGCCTTAACTGCTGTATAGAGAATGGACTGTGTGGGGAGCAAAAGTGGATGGAAGGCAAGACACAGGAGACCGCAGAGTTCTCCAGGTGAGAGCAAACAGAGGTAAGAAATGGTCAGACCTCGGATCTACTCTGAAAGCTGACATGCACACCACTGATAAGACTATGTGGGTGGAAAAGAGAAAAATTGATAGTAACTTCTGAGTTTTTAGCAATCAGGTTCGTGGTGGTACCAAGACTGAAAAAAAGGCTGAAAGGAACAGCAGAGATCTAACAAAGACTGAAGGGAACAGATGGTTCTTTTAACTGTTTTGTTTCAGATGCCTGCAAAATCTCCAAATAAAAATGTCAAATAATTGGATATATGAGCTTAGAGCCCAGGAGATAGGGATTCAACATTCATATTTTGGGTTCATCAACACAAAGATAATATTTAAAGCCATGGACCTGGGTTTGGCTCTCTCTACTCCACCCCACAGGCCACCCCGCAGGCTATCATCAGACTTCTTCCCGTGCTCCCACTGGCCTCAAATGCCCTCACCCTTTACAATCCAAATGCTATCCATTAAGGCTCAGATTCGAATTTCCTGTGTCAAGACTTTCCCAACACTATCCCAACTTGAGGTAAACTCCCCAGTTTCTGGACTTGCAGAATTATTTTCTACATATCTAATTTAGAAAAGGCAAAAATCACATTTTGCTCTATGACATCTCTTCTATTAGTAAAAATTTTAATTTTCACAAATTTGTTCCTTGATTCTCTAATTAGGTGTTTCAAATCATGTTTTACTCTTCTTTAAATTTCCTATAGGACCCTAATATAAGGTCATGTATATAGTGAACATTTTGAGTTGACATCTTTTAAAAAGCAACAAGGGCCAGGCGTGGTGGTACATGCCTGTAATCTCTGCATTCTGGGGGGCTGAGGCAGGAAGAGCACAAATTTCAGCTTAGTCCTGCCACCTTAACAACTTACCAAGACCATGTCAAAATAAAAAAATGAAATAAAAAGGGTTAGGGGATAAAGTTCAGGTTGACAGCCCTAGGTTCAATCCCAGTTAATATAAACAAAACAGTTAATATAAATAAACAAAAGCAATGAAATAGGACTTTTAGGAATATTTTCCCCAAAACGAATGAAAGCAAAACTACTGAAAAGGTAGGTGTTACGGTTTATATTTAGATGCCCTCCCCCAAAGCCTCATGTGGTCAAAGGCGTCTTTGGGGGAGATGACTGGATCATGGGGGTGTGATACTCATCACTAGATTAGTTCACTGAGTTTATGGCTAGGTGTGATGTTGGGAGGTGAAGCCTGGTGGAAAAGGTGGGTCACTGTGGGCATGGCCTAGAAAAACATATCTCCTTCCTCCTCCTTTGAGCCCTCACTGCCTCCTACCTGCCACACCATGAGCTGTTCCTCCTCTGTCATGCCCCTCTGCCACCGTACCATGGAGCCAGACGAATATGGCTGAAACCTCTACAAACTGTGACCCAAAATAAAGCTTTCCTCCTTTAAGTTGTTTCTGTCAGGTACTGTGTTTCAGCAATGAGAAAGGAACTAAGACAGCAGACTTCAATCATTTGGAAAAACTACTAATTTAAATACAACTTGTACTCCAAAAAGGCCAACAAGTTACTCATTTTTGTACTTAAAATGTAAAAATTCAGTTCATGGGGCACTCACCGATATCAATATCAGTAAACCCTTCTGCGCTGATTGCATCCACGGTGCTTTTGTCAATTGTGTCTAGACAGAGACTTGCAAGCTGAGGTTCATCAAATAATCGTGCCTAAACATATAAAAAAATCATTGTTTTACTTTATTTCACCTTCAGGCTGTATACAGATTGACAGTGTAAACAGTTGCAGTTGCTAATTATGTAAAAACATCTACTTGTATGTGTATCAATATACTGCTCATTTTCTTATACATCGTTTAGTGTGATCCTTAGCAAACCCTCTAGATTAGATAGGCAGATACTTTTATAACATTTCCAGATACAGAAATAGAGATTCAGAGATGTTTGCTAACTTGCCTAAGATCATCTAACTAGGTATGTTTTAAACTCTAGTATTTAAATCTTAACTCTCACGATCTTCACTAACCTACAATATCAATTGCCAAGTTTACCAGCGCAAACAGATCAGGTTTTTTGAGGTTTTTTTTAAACATTTACTGTTTTGATTGGGAAGACAGAGACTACAAGAATTTTAGAGCATCAAAGCTCTGGAAACTTTTGTAAAAACTAGGTCCAAGGAGCCGGGGATTTAGCTCAGTGGTTCTGCTGCCTGCCCCGCAAGCACAAGGACCCCGAGTTCGATCCCCAATACCAAAACAAACAAACAAACAAAAAACTAGGTCTAACAACACAAAAACAAGTAAATAAATTCATATGCTGGAATATTATATAAAGATGACAATGAATGATTTACAACTACATACAATATGGATGAATCCTACAGCGTTAATCATGAAGAAGACATAGTATACAAGAAGCAAGAGTAGATACAATGCATGATTTCCTGCCAAGCTAATTTAGGCTTTAGAAGTCAAGCTTATAATATGTGTTTTATCAATATCCACAGTATAACACAAAAAAGGAAGTTTAAAAGCAGGGGGAGTGGGGCCAGGGATTTAGCTCAGTGGTTTCACCGCCTGCTGCGCAAGCACAAGGATCTATGTTCAATCCCCGGTACCAAAAAAAAAAAAAAAAAAAAGCAGGGGGAGTGGAAGTCAAACTCAAAAGAAAAGCTGAGGAAAGGTATGGCAATAGGCATGCCAATCACCAAACTCACTCTGGCCCAGGTCAGCTGTTTCCATCAATAGCATAGATAAACACTGAGTGCACAGAGGTACTCGTGTGGGCTCTGCAAAATTCTGCTCAGAATACTGCCAATTAATTGACTATGTAAGTGGCAGCCATTATTTAGCACGACTGATGGTGGTTCATTTAACTTTCAAGTAAAATTCATTTTAAAGGATTCAGTAATTCAGACATTAATGAACAATGATAAGCATCTCTAAATAGTTATGCTTTATGAGAAAAGAGAGCATTAAATATACTGGCTTTATAGTAAAATTTAAAAATTCAATATATAGATATTTTAAATCAGAACAAGTTTTTAAAAGACAATATATCAAAAAATGCTAGGGGCTGGAGATTTAGTTCAGTGGTTCTGCCACTTGCCTCACAAGTGCAAGGACCCGAGTTCGACCCTCAGTACCCCCAAAAAACAAAAACAAAAACAAAAAACTATTCTTGGATTATACACTGGGCCTCTTTATATTACTTTGTCCAACAGTTAAGTTTAGTCATAAATTTAAAAATAGTATTAATAGAATATTAACTCTTTCATGTAATTTTCCCTTAAAACTTGCAAGGATAGGAAAAAGAAAAAAAGAAAAAAGAAAAGGAAACCCATTACCCAGATTTACGTATCTAAACACTACCTATCTAGCATTTTGCCTCATAAGTTTTCTCTCCCTCCCCACACACACACACACACACACACACACACACACACACACACACTTTTTTAAAAACATGAATACAATATTAACTAATTTTCTGGCTGAATTCCAACTTTGTCATTTGACCCAATTTTTTAAAGAATATTTTTGCTTCTAGTATAGGATTCTATGTACGATCACACTTCGTGCCTTTTCCTCTTTCTTTCTTTTTGGTGGTACTTGGCAATGAATCCAGAGCTTTCACACTTAGCTACCTCCCCAGACCTTTTAACATTTTTTATTTTGAGACAGGGTTTTGCTAAGTCATTAAATTGCCCAGGTTGAGCTCAAACTTTCAGTCTCCTTGCCTCAGCCTCCTGGGGTGCTGGGATTACAGGTGTGCAACACTATGTCTTGCTAGTTTATGCATTTTTAAAGGAACATAGTACATTTTTATAAAGTCAAGAGTCCACTGTCAGCAGACATTTTAACTGGCATAACTCAACTTTATTTTTGGTTGATGTTCATATAAAATTTAAGTTTTCAATCTAGAAAACATAATTTTTCTAAAACATTTTATTCAGAGTAGCAACTGTCAGCCAGTCCTTGGGTTAAACAGGCAGTACCATGTCCTATGGAATCTACTGCTGCTATGTCAGAGTGAAATAAGTTTTCTCAAAATTTTGCCATTATTTCTGATAATACTTCACAAAAAGCATTTTTCTCTTGGGCCGGGGATTTAGCTCAGTGGTTTTGCCACCTGCTGCGCAAGCGCAAGGACCCGAGTTTGATCCCCGGTACCAAAAAAAAGCATTTTTCTCACTATAAACCATGATGGTACAGTACACTGGCTTTTGTGTGTTGGTTTTTTTTTTTTTTGGTACCGGGTTCAACTCGGGACCTTGCGCTTTCGAAGCTAAATCCCAGGCCCCAGTCTATGAGTTTCTTTTTTTTTTTTTGGTACCGGGGATTGAACTCGGGACCTTGCGCTTTCGAAGCAGGGGCCGGAACCACTGAGCTAAATCCCCAGCCCTACACTGGCTTTTGTTTTAGGGTGAAGCTACCCTGGGCCTTTCAAGTAAATGAACATGCTCAGTTCAAATAGCTCACTTGGCAGGAACAAGAAGTTAACATGACCCCACGAGTAAAAATGCTGATGTAGGGGCCGGGAATTTAGCTCAGTGGTTCCACCGCCTGCCTTGCAAGCATAAGGTCCCGAGTTTGATCCCCTGTACCCCCCCCCCCAAAAAAACCCAGCTGACGTCATATTGGGTTCTCAGGCCATCAAGACACTAGAACACGGCTTTTCTTATCACAATGACACTTATTAAATAACCTTTGGTACTTGAAGTGTGGTCCACAAATACTGGTGTCATCTAAAAGCCAAAAGAAATGTAGAACTTCAGGCCCCACCCTAGACTTATTAAACCAGAATCTGCATTTTAATTAACAAAGTTCAGTTGGATTTCTGAATTGTGTAATTTAAAATATAAAAGTAATCAGTGATCCACTCTACATATATTAAAACCCCATGAACAATAAATTTTATGAATATCAATTTCCTAGATTTTTTTTTTTTTTTTAAAGACAGGGTCTCACTGTGTACTTCAGGCTGGCCTTGAACTCACTATGTAGTCCAGGCTGGTATCCAACTTGCAGCAATCCTGCTTCAGCCTCCTGACAACTTACTAGATTTTTATCAAAAATTGTGTTAATGAACAAATGAGGGAGATAGTAGTTAATAGTTACATGGCTGTGGTCAAGTTATTTCACTTCTCTGTGCCCCAACACTTGATGGTGATATAAGAAAACCTATACTTCATAAAGTTATTTTAAGGACAAAGTGAACTGATGCATACAAAAAGCCAAGAAAGCTGCTATTATGGTGTAAAGATGGAGTGTCCTTTGACCTGGGATTTAGCTCAGTGGTTTCACCACTCAGGCGCAAGGACCCGAGTTTGATCCCCGGTACCCCCCCCCCCCGCGCAAAAAAAGATGGAAATGTCCTCCCAAGTCTCAGCACTGAAGCTTTGATGCCCAATGCAGCGATGTTTGGAGATGGGGCACAGACATGAATAGTCATGAGGATGCTCACCACATCAATGGATTAACCCACAGATGAGTTCACAGCTGAATGGGCCATCAGAGGTTGGGAACTGGATGAAGTAGGTTACTTGGGGTGTGTCTTAAAAGGATGGCAAACCTATGGCACATGAGTTATATTTCTTTTAAGACAAAAGATGTTAATGTATGAGTTATTTTTTCTAAACTAAAGTCTTAGTATTCAGGTTTAATTGCAGTGTTGGCACTTTGGGATAAATAAGTGGGTTTTGGGTTGCAGTTTGGGCACTCAGTCTCTAAAAGTCTTGTCCAGGGCCCCTCCTTTCTTTCTCCTGGGCTTTTTCCCTTTCTCTCTGCTTCCTGGCTGACCTGAGGTGAACAACTTTCCTCTGCCACAATGTTTTCGCCTTGCCACAGGCCTAAAAACAATGCAGCCAGCCAACTATGGAATAAAACCTCTGAACCCATGAGCCAAAATAAACCTTTCCTCCTTTAAGTTACTTATGGCAGGTATTTTGTCACAATCATGAAAAACTGACCAATACAGGTGCTGGCACACAACCACTGCCCAATACATTTTGCTGTTATTATTAGCTGAGTATCTGACATACATGGAGCTCTGTAATTATGTCTAAGAAGCAGTGACATCAGCATGTTCTTTCTTCTACAACTATAAACACTTAATGACAGAAGATTTTTTTAGTGTATCAAGTATTTTCTACATGACAGAATGAACACTGAGATGGAAACATGAACTTTGGGCCCTGGCTTTACCTGTTATAAGAGTTTGGATAAGGAGTTACTAGCCCAGTTAGCCCAGGTTTTAATTTTTCTATTTGTAAAATGAGAATTTAGCTAGGAGTCATCAGTGATTATTACTAGTACTTATTAAAATTCAACTTGCTTGGGCTGGGGATGTAGCTCAGTGGTTTTGCCGCCTGCTGTGCAAGCACAAGGACCCGAGTTCGATCCCTGGTACCAAAAAAAAAAAAAAAATTCAACTTGCTTGCAATGGAGTCTCATTATTGCCCAGGCTGTTCTTCAACTTCTGGGCTCAAGTCATTCTCCCACCCCAGCCTTCTGAGGATTACAGCTATGTGCTACAATAAGGTTAGGACTGCATTAACTCCGAATCTTAAAAAGCAATTCATATAACAGCAATACAACATTGTCTAAAAAGAGAAACACTTTTATACCTAAAGAAAGAAGCTCAGATTAAAGGGGTTTAACAATTGCTAAACAATAAATGTTAAGGACTGGTTAGTGGTTCCACAGGTATGTTCAGTTTATTAAAACTCATCAGACTACACACTTAAATATATGCACTTTGCTGTATGGAGGTCATGCTTAGTGAAAACTGAGTAAAATTTTTGAAAGAGTATTTTAGAAAAGCCTAAAATTCTAACTTTTCCAGGAATGCAGCACACTTCCAGATTTAGGTACAAATAGAGTCAATATTAGAACTTTCCTGGAATTTAAATATTCAATCTTTATTTCACATCCAGCAAAAGCTGAGAACAAAGATATCCAGGAAATTTCATGGTATTATACTTCCAATCATAGCAGGAACAACAATGGCTCCTAATCCCAGCTCCAGTCCTAAGTAGCTATCTAACCTTGAGTTACAACACCTCTCTTCATATAAGACTTCAGCTTCCTCACTCTAAAATTTTATGACTCTGATATAGTCCCCTGAATGTATTGTAAAAATAACTATATTTTAATAATGCAGAATTAATTCTTCAGGAAATATCAAATATTCACATATACTCAGTCTTTAAGCTACAATGATACATAACTATATTTACTCACCTGAGTAAGTAACATAAAGGCATTATCTGCCCTGAGATGTTTGGTAAGAAATTCCACACAATGTGCTTCCAAGGCTGGGACAGCATATTTCTTAGCAGTATACAGAGTGGTCATGACTGTTTCTGGGCCAATTTGAACTTCATCTGAATACAGAAATCTAGAAAACAAATGGGAAATTTGCAGAGATGATCAGCCCTGTTTTAGATAAGCAATTCACCAGAGCTAACCTTCTGAGGAATTATTTTAAAAGATAATGAGCAAACTGGAAAATAATCTGGAACTTGCATCTGATTTTGCATCCTATGGGGCATTTGTACATATATCGTCTCATTTTATTCTTACAGAACCTGAGAAGTAGGCATTGTCTCCATGTACAGAGGAAACAAGTTAAGTGAAGATTATGAAACAAATACATGTCCCTGAGCCAAGTCTTCAGAGTTCTTTTTAGCACCTCATAACTGTTTAGGGTAACAGTGGTTCACTACTCTGCCCTTCATCAAAAGATTTTCATGTAAGTAAATCTACAGTTAGCCAAGGTCACACGTCTAAATGTTAAAAAAACTCATTTATCTCCTGATAGTAGTGCCTTCTTATTCTGGGCATTTTCAACCTTTTATTGTTATCCCAGAATTAGCATAATGGCCAGCCTGAACTACATAGTGAGACTGTTTCAAAAAAAAACAAAACACAAAAATACACACGTTAAAAAAAATACTGGGTGAAGAGACTTGCTTGGGCTTGAGCCTGCTCTATCACTTGTCAGCTATGAGACCTTAGGCAAACTGTTAGCACTGTGTGCATCTCTAAAAAGATGAGAATAATAGTACAGTACCTCCCCCACAACAATGTGGTGATAATTTACAACACAGAAAGCATTTTGAATAACACCTGGCAAAGAATTAGCCTCAATAAATGTTAGCTACTTAATTGTATATAGTATTTTTATTGCTATTTTTTTGTTTTGGAAGCTTTACACTTTTATTCCTATTTTTGTCCCCAGCAATCAAGTTTACATTTCAAAAAATTTGCTTCTTTCTTGATTATGTGGGACTGCATAACCTTTGTTCCTTTTCTCCAGCCCCATTGCGATTAAATGTGAGTTAATGGATAAAGATGCTTGTTAGTTTTGGGACACTAGATAAAAATCTGTAACAGACCTAAAGTCCCAAAGTAAACTACTCATCTCCTTGTTTGCCTGGAACTGATGTTCTGGGCACCACAATTTTTAGAACAAGCTGCAAATTGCTGACCATCAATACATGACAGTCGACCACTAACCTTTGTCCCCTTTTCTTTAATTCTATATGTTAACTTCCCCCCTCAACCCCCTAAAAAACAGCCTCGGACTCTGAGCCAGCTGCCTCTCTAAGCTATTTTGCTTTGGGAGTGCCGTCTGGCCAGACTAATAAAGGTCTGTTTTACTTTCCAACTTGTCCGGTGTGTTCCTTCCCGGGGGTTCTTTGCTGCAGTCAGCTCCTTGGAGCGTTTGGTAAGGCTCTTGGTCTTACAATCTGGAGGCACCGCTGGGATCCCTGGGTGTGCTTCACTACAGTCAGCTCCTCGGAGAGTTTGGTAAGGCCCCTCGTCTTACATTTATGCCCTTTTTTCTCTGTAGCATCACGTTTTAGTTTTATGGATTTAAAAATCTTCACAAGGCTCCAAGATGATATTTTTAAAAGTTTTAAAGTCCTCTTCTGTTTCTCTGAATTACCTGCTTCATTGAGGATCAGCTGTTATGTTTCTTTGTCATTCGTGTTTTGCTTTTCAATACATGTCAAGTGATTCATGTCTCCAAGTTCAGTATTCTATTCTGTCTCTAGCTAAAACCATCTCCAAAGTGAGAAAGGTGCCTTGGGAGCTCTAAGGATGCAGGAAGTCTGTTGACTGGCACCTTGTCTGAGTAGGAAGCTGGTCCTGAGGTCAAGGACCCCACAGTGAAATCATAAAGAGAGCTTTACCCTGGGAGCCAAAGTCCTATCAGCAATTTCATTTATCTCCAGGAGTCTGATTTACAAAGCATCCTGTCAGCTGTCACCAGCAGCTGGTTGGGGGGGGATGGTCTACAAGCAGGATTTCAGTTGATTTCCGAGTTTGAACACTACTTTCTCATTTCCACCCTCTTCCCTCTGAACAACCAGTCTAGACTTTGTTGGGGTTCTGCCAGGATTCTGGGCTCCAGATTCATCCATCAGGATGCTGCCAACTGCTTTCTCTTTTGCCTACCCTGTTGCCCTTCCAAGCCATGTCTTTTTCATTTCTTTTTTTTTTTTGGTACCGGGGATCGAACTCGGATCCTTGCGCTTGCACAGCAGGCAGCGAAACCAGTAAGCTAAATCCCAGGCTCTCTTTTTCATTTCTATGACATTCTTTCATATTTCTTAATAGTCATTTTAACTGAGAGAGTGAGAAAGCTAACAGTGTACTCAATTCCATTCTTGAATTAGAAACCTATGAAGGTTTTGTTTTATGGATTAGGCAGAAGTCTTTATACCCGACCTAGGTTGGTTTGGTTTTTTTTAACCCCTCTAAGCAAAAATTGCTAGATAAAAATTTTCTTAAAATTTTTTAATTGCTAGAGTTCTAAAAAATAGCAGAAATAGGGGCATTTGTCACCATTTGCCTTCATATTTGAATACATTCAAACTTATGGAGGCAAGGGCCTCAAACTAAGTACAAGGTTCCCCCTCTAGCATGAGGTTCTATGAGAATCTATCTGTATCTGGGGGCTCTGGCGGAGGGAAGAGCTGGAAAAGCTTCCCAGGGGAACTTCTAATAAGATCTGAAAGATTACAAAGTGGATGGAAAGAACATTCTAGGAACAAGAAAGAAGCATGTTTTTAGATTACTCTGTATAAGACCCTCCCGTTCAAATTGTTTTTATTAAATTATACTTTTGGTAATACACTTGTTTATATAAAGGAATACTTTTAAGAAACCTGTATTTTTAAAGACAGATTAAAAATCCTGTTCATTATAGTAATGCCTTATTTATGATGGGACTCAATAAGAGTTTTGGCTTTTTACTGGCCTAATTATGAGACGGAGTACTACATCTTCTAAAACAGTTGGTTTTTAATCTTACAAACACTGTGAATTATAACTAATAACCAAGTTTCTTTTTGCACTGCCATTAAGACAATTAAAAGGAAGGACACAGCTTATCCATATCATATGTTTTGTATTAATTAGCTTCACTCTTGGGTCCATTTTACCTCTTACCTTTGTGTTTCTTGTAAGATACTTTAAATTATTTTTCAAGCAGTGCAAATGAAAAGTAAACTCTGGACTATAAACAATAAGAAAGAGCTGCTTCTTCTATTTTTTTCTCCCAATCGCTTCTCAGCCTTTTGGCTAAGATCAAGTGTATTTTTTTCTCCCATGTCTATAGTAACCAGGCCCAGTGTGAGCACATATTTAAGTGTTAATAAATACACATGAACTGACTAGATCATTCAGTATAGGTTTCTATGTAACACTGATTTGGAAATTATTTTCATTTGTAACAAAAAAAATTATTTAGGGCCAGGGATTTAGCTCAGTGGTTCCACCGCCTGCCTCAAGCGTAAGGACCAGAGTTTGATCCCCGGTACCAAAACCAAAACAAACAAACAAAAAAATTATTTAAAACCCAAGATTCATCTTGGTTCATATTTTATTTACTTTCTCAATATTTTATTGAATTACAAGAATTTCTTTAATAAAAAGACAACTACACAAACCAAGATTTGCAAAATATAATTAAAACTTAAGCATTATATTACCACAATTCTTTGTATTTGAAAGTGACTGGGTAAGCTCTCACATACAACCTTTATGGATAAGAGCACAAGAAAATGATATGTCATCAAACCATTCCTGTTCTCTCCCCAAAGGTGGTTTTCGAAAAAGAGAAAATTCAGGTTACATTTAATCTAATTAATTTTTTTTTTTTGAACCAGGGATCGAACTCGGGTCCTTGTGCTTGTGCAGCAGTCGGGGAAGCCACTGAGCTAAATCCCCGGCCCTCTAATTTTTTAAAGGTTAGGGTGTAGAGAGCCATTCTACATAAATTTGGGGGGGAAATCATTTCATAACTAAAGTATGACTATAACTGTCTAAGGCCCAATGTTGCCTTGCCCTCAAGCTGGCTATGGCATGTGGAAACAGAACTCCATTTTGCCTCCAGTCACAGCTGAGGTCTCAAGGGTCCCAAGAAGCTGAGGCGCTCAAGGGCAAGATTATATCAACTTGAAGACATCCTGGTTCTTTGAGAATCAAGAAGTAATACAAAAAGAGAAAGGTTTTACCGGGAGAGGGACAAATTCCTTATCAGTTTAACTCATCCCACCTACTGACTGGGAATACTCTCCTTTCAGTCCTCCTTAGCATGAGATTTGAACTGGCCAAGGATCACTGCTGTCCCCTAGGTCACCCCCTAAGTCACCCAATACTCCCTCCATTATTGTGTGCACCCAATAAATGATGGCTAGCTTGGAGAGTCCTTGTCTTTGCCCACTCTGAGGCACTGACCTCCTGGCCCCCCATGTACTCTGAAATTAAGAAAGTCTCTGTTGTCTTTTTTTTCTTTAGCCTTCACCGTCCCCCTTTCTAAGCAGTCAGAGGATTGATCGGCCTCTGACACTAAGGTGAAAGTTTGATTTTACATTAGAAAAAACACAAGATCATGTATGAGGATCTTTGACTCCAGGTTCAATTCCCAGCACCACACACAAAAAAACTGAGGAACTATATAGTATATTATCAGGCATTGTGATGGGTACCAGACAAACATATGGCCATAAAAAAAAAACTTAAGCAAAGCTTGATAAGGAAATGATGAAAAAGCAATGTCTTAATGATAACAGAAATATCCATTAAACATTATTATATAATAACTGATTTCTTCAGATGCCCCCAAGAAGTCATGCCTTCCAGAATATGCGCTGTTGTACAGATTTGTTCCCTAAGGAATCTGAGATGGCTCGGTGTGACTCCCTTCAACCAAGAGAACACAGAACGTGGTGCTGCAACACTGCCAGTCTGGAGCCGACACATGAAGGGGGCCTGGCAGCCCCTGCCTGTGTGCTCTCAAGAACCACTGGCCAAAAGATTGAGACCAGCTGGAGAAGGCCCATAGAGAGAATATGAGCCTACAAGGAAAGGGGAAAGAAAACACTCAGCCACCCTGGATCTGAGTCTAACCTCCAGATGACTCCAGCCCCAAATATCTGGTACAACTGCATGAGAAACCAGAAAGAGGACAAATAAATCACCTAGGTGAGCCTAGTCAACCCACACAACAGTGAAAGATAGATAACGGAGCCCTTGTTTAAGCCACTACGAGTTAGGGTGGCTTGTTCAACGGCAACAGATAACCAAAACATGCCAGGAGAGATTAGATGAGCCAATGCACAATTCTGCCTGTGGGTAGAATTAAGTGATGCTTTATAAAAGAGGCAAAGCCTGAAGATTATCTCAAGTGTAGTAATTAACTGTGGAGATCTTCTAGACAGAAATACAGTGATGGAAATAAGGAGGCCTTTGAAGGCAGCCATTTAAACAAAAGGCCATTTGGACTGGGACCAGAGTGGATGGGGGGGAAGGGAAGAAACAGATCAAATTGCAAAACTCTCCAGCACCTGTAATGTGTTTAAACTTTACCCTGAAGGCAAAAAGTCATTAAAAGATTCAGGGAAATTATGTGTATTTGAATAACTGCTAATGGCATGAGGAGAGTTGAGTCTACTGACAATAATCTGGCTGAAGAAAGACCGGGGCGGGGGCGGGGGCGGGGCGGGGGGGACGGGACCGGGACAGGGAGACCACAATCCTCGGGAATGGTCCAAAAGAATGAGAAATCTGTAGAACAGAATGAAACCAAACTATAACTTGAGGCCAAGACCGTAAGTCACTTCTCAGTTGACCACAGAATCATGAACAAGAATACATTAGTGTCTTTTTAAATCCTCAGTCCTGGGACTCTTTTTTTATAGCATTATGATAAAAGCTGCCCGACAAAGGGGATACTATTGTGCCTGCCTCAAAGGAATGTTCTAGAATTTAAATGACTTCACATAAGGTTCTCAGAAACAATAATTAGCACACAGTGAGCACTCGTTAAATGAAGACCTTTTTATTACTGACAAGTCCATCTGCATGGATACTAGACATTTTTTTGTGAAAGTCCAAGGAGATACTAGGGTCTGGAGGGGAGTTGAGTCCTGAACAGTGTGAGAGCATGGAATGCCATGCATTGGGGGAAAACAGAAGCAGCAGCAAGGATACTGTGCTGAGAAATAGCTACTCCATGGCCCCCTCCAGCCACCTCTCCATTTCTCTGCTTCCCTTCGCAACAAAACCCCTAAGAGCATGTTTGTAATAGCAGTCTCCAGTTTATCTCCCATTTTCTCCCCAATTTACTTCTATCAGCTGAAATTATTCTTGATAGTTATCAATGGCTTCCATCTCATCAAAACTAATAATCAACTCACTATCATTTTACCCAACTCTCAACAGCATGTAACAGTTGCCCACTTTCCAAGGTTGACATAAGTTTCTAACCCCTATTTTTTCAAACATTTTCTTCGCCTTAATCTTGAGGATATCATACTCCTTGCTTTCTCTCCTAATTGTACAGACAGCTGCCCAGTTCATTTTCTGCTCTCTTCGTCAGCTACATCTCCACACAATGGAAGATCACAGGGCTCATCCTTGTACTTCTTTGCGATGCACCCTCTGTCCTCTAGGTAATCTCATTTGACCTAATTGTTTAAATATCATTCATTCTTAACTTTCAAATTTACATTCCACCAGAGCTCTTCCCTAAACCCTAGATTCCTATCTGTCTAATCTATATTTCTATTTCAATGTCTTGGAAGCCCTCTTTGTTCCTCCTTTAAAATATATCTAGAATTTGACCACTTTTCACCACATTTGTTGCTACCTCACCACATAACTCACCATCATCTCTTGCCTGGACTAGTGCGAAAAGCCTCTTAATTCATATCCCTGCTTCCTATTTTCCTCCCCCTAGAGTCTAATCTCCAAACAGCTGCCAGAATCACTTATATAAAATATAAATAAGATCACTCCCCTCTTCAAAGCCCTCTACGTGATTTCCCTCACATACCAGATGAGACTCAAAGCTCTTCCCGGCCTCTTTTTGATCTCATCTCTGCTCAAGTCATACTGGCTTACTCTTGCAGTTTCTCCAGGAGAAACTTACGACCTAAAACATGCTTTTTCTTGCTTTAGAATGCTCTTTCCCTCATGCCTTGGTTTTTCTTCTAAACATTTATCACTATGTGATAGTATATTACACCCAAGTTTTACCTCACTAGAGCATGCACTTTGTTACCACAGAGAATTTTTCTTGTTCGTTCCTGTACCCCAAACACCAAACACAGAGATTGGTACACAGCATTTGTCAAACAACTGAACAGCATCACTTTAAAGGTCAGGCGGTTCCAAGTGAGCAGCTTCTCAAACCTAAATTCAAAAACCATTAAGTAATATTAACTAATTCAAGTTGTAAACACAATAAAAGTATGCCCCAGCTACTCTCCTTTTCCAACTCAGCAAGTAATCTATTAAACATCTTTTTGTCCCACAGTATTAGTTAAGTACAGCATCTATATTTCACAGCCAGCCAATCCCTAAGTTTAAAAATCAGTCTGCATATCAATTTCAGAATAGAACAATGACCAGAACATGAAGGTATAATATACTAAAAAGAGAAAATGAGAAATCAAATTGCACTGTGCTACATTTCAAGCACTCTAGAATTAAGTTCTATTAAGGGGAAAGGACTAACTTCAGTGAGAATATGAAATACATATTTTTCCTCTACATTCTATCTGGCAATCTCAGTATTTTTTTTTCAAAGAGAAAGATACCTAGCAGTATTTTTAGATCAGTGGTTCTCAGATTTAGCCAATGTAAGTATCACTCTGAGAGAGCATTAAAAAATGCTTTCAAGGTCTCACCTCGCAATTTGATACAGTAATGAAAGAAATGGGACCTACACACATGACGAGCACCGCTGTAAATCACAATGCCACTGGCCCACAGATCATTTCTAATCTTGAAAATCTAAGGAGCTACACCCAATCTTCCCAGTCAACCTCCAACTAAAAACCAAAATGACCTATTTCCTAGCTTCTGAGCTGTTTTTTCCCTCCCTATAAAGACAACTAAATTGAATTACAGAAAATATAAGGCACACAAAAAAGAAGCAAAAACAGGCCCCCCACCATCTTACCACACTAAGAGCCCTTGGGTCAGCATTCCGGTGTTTCCTTCTATCCTTGTCTCTAAGTATACAATGCTTATTCAGTTTCATTTCGCAGTTGGCATGGTGTACATAATTCCCAATGCTATTTGCCAGAAACATTTTCCATATCATTACTTGGTCTTCATTTAAGTATCATATTTAGTGACAGCATTATTTTCCATCAAGTGGACCTACTGTTTATCTCACCTTTTCCTACATACGGAGCTGCCTTCTTCATAAATACAAGTAATGCTGCCATAAATGTTTTTGTTCGGAACACTTTTTCTTCAATACTAGATTGCTTCCTAATCCAGAGCACCAAACTATTTTCCAAAAGAGAAAATTTTTGTCAGAAAATGCCCCCCAGGTGTTATCTTTAAAATTATTTGTTGGTCGATCCCCGGCACCGGGAAAAAATTTTTTTGTTGGGTTAGAAGGGGGAAAATACCTCCTTGTTTTAATTTCACTTCCTTATTTACTGAGGTTAAACATTCTTTATATTTTTTTGTTCTTAATAACGCATCCTGTGGCATTTATTTCCAGTTGTGTTAACTTCGTACTTAACTTCCTTCTGTTCTTCCTAATTGAGCTGTGAGCCTGATCTGCCTGCTTGTGCTTCACCGTTACTACTCTGAAAACAACACATTCTTTTCGGCGGCCAAACCTTCCGAGTAGAATGAAACACATATGGTCTCCAAGGAGTTGGCTGTTGACTCTGGACAAATTACTCGACTGCGAAGGGCCTCGGTCCTGTTTGTAAAAGTCAGTAGTGCCACACTATTGCTCCCTTCCGCTTCGGCCAATCAGATGTCAATCAGTTATCCTCAAACAACCAAGACGCAAATTCTCTAGCCCAGGCGGGCGTCAGCCTCGAGCCCACCGGACCCCTAACGCGTTCACACAGACAGGCGGAGCCAAGCCAAGCCGCACCGCTCAGTCTGGGCGGTTGCTTTCTTTTCCCTGACACCTCCGCGCACCCTGCACCGGTCCCGCAGGACGCCCGGCACCGCCGCGGGCGCGGCCCGGGTCCCCACCTGAGCAGCGCCAGGAAGGCGGCGGGCTCCACGTCCGGCAGCTCGATCTCGGCCGACGTGGTGGCCATGCCGCCGTTGAACATGGCGTCGAAGACAGCGCTGCCGGCCGCCAGCACGAAGCGGTGCGCGGGGATGCGCTGCGGTCCGCCCGCCGCGCCGCGGCCCTTGCCCAGCACGAAGCGCACGTCGCTCAGCAGTTCCGAGTTGAAGAGAAAGGCGAAGCGCTCCTTCAGGGACGCCTTGGTCGCCTGCCAGTTGTACAGCGGCTCGCGCTGCAGAGGTGGCGGCGGCGGCGATACGGGCGGCCCGGGCTCCGCTTCGCTCCCCGGCGCCGGCTCCCCAGCCGCGGTCGGCCCGAGAGGGGAGGCCATCGCTGTGCTTCGGGATGCAGCCTGTATCGAACGCTACGGCCCGCCCGCTGCCGCCATCGCCGGCCGCAGCGGCGCCGCCCCCCACCTTCCGGGAGAGCGCTTCCGGCGGACGCGCGTGCCCGCGGCTCTTCCTTCCAGGCCCCGCGCGCCCCCGAGTCCTTCCACCTCTGGGAGGAGGGCGCGTCCCCGCCGGACAGCTGTGCTGGGGCGCGCAGCCGATGGAGGCGGCCCTGGAGCGGCTTGGTGCTGCTGAGAAAGCCAGGATTTAAAGAGCTGGAAACTCATACTTTGTCAGATGTGATGGCACAAGTCTAGAATCTCAGCATTCCGGCAGGCTGACACGGGAGAATCACTAAGTTCGAGCCCAGACTGGACAATTTAGCAATAAAGCGAGACCCTGTCTCAAAAAATACAAAAAAAGGGGTGGAGCTGTATCTTGGTGTGAAAGCTCTGGGTTTAATAATCCCCAGTACCACAAAACAAAAACCATCCTTGACATCAGCGAAGTGATCTGTTTGAACAGTTAGCATCCAGACTCTAAACATTTCTTCTACAACGTTGTCAAGAGAAAATTTAAATTATGAGAAATTATGTTGAGAAAGAGAACAACAGAATCTCTTCTATCAGGTAAGACTGCAAAACAATTGTGATTTATGTGATGAGGAAGATAGAAGATGAAGACGTTTATCAGAGAACTGCAATCAGTGAAAAAGAGTCAAATGGAGATTCTTGACCTGAGAAGTACCATAAAAATTAATGACTTGACCGGGGATTTAGCTGAGTGGTTTCGCCGCCTGCTGCGCAAGCGCAAGGACCCGAGTTCGATCCCTGGTACCAAAAAAAAAAAAAGACTAAATAATTTGTGCTTAATAGCAAATTGGACACAGCAGTACAGAGGATTAATGTAGGAAGACAAATCTAAATGTTCAAACAGAAACATAGACCAAAAAAGGATAGAAAACAGATAAAAACAAATGATTTAAACTGGGCGTGGTGTCACACGCATATAATCCCAGCTCTCGGGAGGCTGAGGCAGGAGTATCGTCTTGAGTTCAAGGCCACCCTGAACTACAAAGCCAGACCCTGTCTAAAAACAACAATAACAACAACAAAATAGATCATAGACCTAAATGTAAGAGCTAAAATTATAATACGTGTACTTACATTTGAATATAACATAAAATAAAAATGGTATCATATTACCCATAGTTTTCTAAAACTTGCTTTGTCCCCACTTAATATTTTGTGGAAATTGTTCTATGCCAAGGAGTTCTGGAGTGAAATGTTTTCACATGTTGAAAGATTAGATGCTAAATAAACTATTGAGAATTTAGATGAAGTTTCAGTTCACATTCTGAAGTTATCTTAACTATAATGTCAAAATCTAATAGCTTAAAACAATCAACCAGTCTCATACTGTATATGAATATAAAATGAAAATCTCACAGTAACAGCAGGTAAAATTTAGCACTAATTAAAGGTGTAATTAACTACAACTAAGTAAAATTTATTAATTTAAAGATAGTTCAATAAAAAGAAATTATACTGAGAATTATAATCTCAAATGTAGACAGCTTGACCCAGGAACAAAAAAGACATTTCCATATATTCTTTAACAAAGCAGTTTCTCTCTTGGGCATTTAGCCTATTCAAATATATTCACATAATAGATGACTGTAGTGGTGCTTGCCTGTAATCCCAGCACTCTGGGAGGGTGAGGCAGGAGGACTGGGAGTTTGAACTCAGCCTGGAATTTAGCAACTTAGAGAGATCCTGTCTCAAAAAATTTAAAAAAAAGGTCTGGAGATGTAGTTCTGGGTTTAATTCCCAGCATCCCCCCAAATATATATATATTGTGAAATGACTACATAAATATTTCTCCTGTTTTGGTTTTGATAATAAACTATTGGAGAATCCATTAGGAGAGACTTGGTTAAATTATGGTATATTCATACAATGGAACATTATACAGCCATTAAAAGAATTGAATAACATTATATGTATTAGTATGGAAAGCTCTTCAAGTTGTATAGTTCAGTGAAAAGAGAATATTATAAGAACATTAAAAAGAGCTGTAAAGCTGAGATCATACAAAATGTAATAGAACATTGTAGTTTATAACCTCTCTGGGTCAGTACTTCTTAACTATGTGAGAAAGTACAGCTTTGCCCTTGGTTTGTTTTTCTTCTCTGTACATTTATTATTTTATAATACAAATCACACTGTCATAAAGTCAGGAAAGGACCCAGATTTTATGGGTCTGAAGCGTCTATGATGGGGGAGGGATATTTATGAAAAAGAATGTAAAATTAGAAAATTGGGGTATATAGTCCTTTTTGCACAAATCTTTCAGACTTTCTTAAGTGTTGGAAACTATTAGAAAAATTAGAAGAGGATTTACGATGAGAAAAAATCATAACAAATCACACATTTTTTTAAAAAGCTGAAATATACTACAAACAAAACAAATTCAGATAACGACAAATATATGGTCTTTTTTATTATGTAAAATTATTTACATAATAATTAATTTATTATGTTAATTATTTATTATGCCTGAACTTCTGTAGTACTGTGGGACTGCATAACTCTGTAATCATAAAACTCCCCTAGCCCCAACTGATTGAATGTGAGTAAATAGATAAAGATGCTTGTTAGTTCTGAGACACTAGATAAGATCTGTATCAGCCATAATTATTCAACTCTTTGTTCGAAAACTGATGTTCCCCACGCCGCTATCTATAGAACAATCTACAAAACATCTGCTAACCAGCAGTACACGTCAGGCTAATTAACATACAAATGTAAGACCACTAACCTTTGTTCCCTCTTCTGTAAATTTCGCCTGTTAACTTCCCTGCAAGCCCCTATAAAAGGAGCCTCGGACTCTGGACTGACGCCTCTCTAAGCTACTTTGCTTTGGGAGTGCCGTCTGGCCAGACTAAGGTATGTTTTACTTTCCAACTTGTCCGGTGTGTTCCTTCCCAGGTGTTCTTCGCTGCAGTCAGCTCCTCGGAGCGTTTGGTAGGGCCCTTGGTCTTACATTCTGGAGGCACCGCTGGGATCCCTGGGTGTGCTCCACTACAGTCAGCTCCTCAGAGCGTTTGGTAAGGCCCCCAGTCTTACAATACTTTTCCCTTGCAGTTTGGGCTTCATACTCTTTGTTTCCTCGTGGGAAAATGATTTGGGACTATCATTTTCTAGAAATTATATTTTCATTTATTTATTTATTTATTTATTTGGTACCAGGATTGAATTTAGAACCTTGTGCTTTCAAGGCAGGTGCGGCACCACTGAGCTAAATACCCAGCCCTAGAAATTATATTTTCTTCCAGTATAATCAAAATATTTTTATTACTTGCTTCCAGAAGTTTCTTCAGCTTCATGAACTTCTTCCTGGGAATACTGGGGATTGAACCCAGGGCCTCATGCATCCTAGGCAAATACTCTTCCTCTGAGCAACATGCCCAAGCCCTTGGAAAATGCAGCTTTTAAGGGTGGCTCTGAAATCTACGAAACCCTCTTGACTTTTCTTTTCTGTATGAGCTAGAACAGATGTTTGCAGTCCCTGTGAATTTAATTGTGTGTGATTTTTTTCACAGAAAGGATGTGATTATCCATAATTGTAATCAGTGAATTATCAAGAATATTCCTGACAGTAGATTTCTTTTTCACCAAGTGTTAATAAGAACCAAGTTCTCCATTTATACATTTACACTTTGATGGATTGCAAGAATTTTCCACAGACTAGCTTCTGGTGCTCTTTATCATTAACTTTGTTTTTCTCTACCACTTGTGTGCTTTAGGGTTGAGTCCCAGAGGATCTATTTATATTATAATAAAAGTGCTGGCCCTGTATCTTCCTGCAATGATGCTGGCTAACTCAGGCCAGTAGGTGGTAGGAATATTCCTGAAAACTCTGACTATAACATCACTAGCACAAGAATTCCTCCAAGTGGTTGGGCTGCCTGCCTTGCAAGCACAAGGTCCCAAGTTCAACCCCCAGTACCAAAAAAAAAATTCCTCTTAAACCTAACTCAGCATATGCCCAACTCAACTTCTCCTTCATGCCAGAGGCCACAGTAATGGCAGGGAAATCATCATGGAAGACTTGTCAGAAACAGCAGTCTCAACCAACTGCTTTAAAATATCTTACTTTGCCAGTTTTACATTGTTTGAGGATATTGCTAAGGCCCCTTCCCAGGGCCTTAGAGGAGGTTTGTACAAGTGAAAGTCCCTGAGCTTTAGCTTCATTAATTTCAAGGCAAATTTGTCTCAGCACAGTTGATGTGAGGACTAATTGAAGTAATATATAGAAAGATTTTTATAAAAAACTGGAAACACTGTAAGTACTCAACATATATCACCTATATAGTAGACATAAATATAGCAGACTTAGATGTCCCATAAACAGACCCCACTATAGATAGAGATGCCTATAACGATACCGGATGAAGATAATGCTTCATATTAATGGGTGAAATATGGAATTCTACAGAAAATCTTAAATATTATTTAATTTATTAGAGTTAGATTATTTATTCACTACCTATATACCTGAAAGAATAAGGCTATGTATTAAAAAGATGAAGAAGAGAAAGAAAAACAACAAGGTCAAATTTTGAAAGAACTAGAATAAAATTCAAGAGGGGCCGGGATTTAGCTCAATGGCATTGTGCCTGCCTCACAAGTGCATGGTCCTGAGTTTGATCCCTAGCACCAAAAAAATTCGCTTCTCAGCCTTTTGGCTAAGATCAAGTGTAAAATTCAAGAGAAAATTATCTGCTTTGAGTAGGAATGCCTTTTTAAACAGAGCACCAAAACCAAATCTGTAAAATAAAAATACTGGCAGATTTGACTATATGAAACTTCTAACTTCTGTTCACCTAAAAATAAAACATAATAAAATTTTAAAAGATAAACTGGGAAGAATATTCCCATGATTTATGACAAAGGTATGGTATCTATAATATATAAAGAGGCTTTGCAAATCAGTAAGAGAAATGCTCACCTGACTCTTCTTTTTAATGAACAAAGACACAAGCAGGGAATGCACAGAAGTATAACCTTCCTGAAGAGATATTAAAAAATGCGTGTCCACAATTTGAACCCTATATGTCTTTTGTCCAAACAATTCTACCTATGGTAATTTATCCAGAAGAAATAAGAGCTGCGTATAGAATTAAAAGAAAGTACTGTAATAATTTACAAATGGAATTAACCTAGATAATTGATTAAATTATGGTACAATCAATTATATGAGTAGTGATAAATATCTGTTGAAAAGAGTTTCATTGATGTGTAAGTTTCTCAGCTACTAATGTACCATTTTGTCCCATGGACTCAGAGAATATTGGTTTTTTGTTGTTGTTGTTTTGTTTTTAATGCCAAGACCAGTTACTAACTGGTTACTAAATAATTGCAGGGAGATGGGATTATGAGTGATTTACCTCACTTTTGCTTTTTTATTTTTGAGATAGAGTCTCACTATGAAGTTCAGATTGGCCTTCACCTCACTATATAGCCCAGGCTGGCCTCAAACTTCAGCACTCCTCCTGCATCAGCCTCCCAAGTGCTGGGATAACAGATGTGAGTCGCTGTGTCCAGCACAGTCTTCTTTTTTAATTTGAGGGAAAGAAAGAGGTTGAATTTTTTTTTTTTAAGTAAAAATACTGTGAGACGAGTCTACATAAACATTTTGAATTAGTTACCTAGTAAAACTATCAGGGACACTGGGCGTTTCTGTCCCATAAGATGGCCTTCATTTCCCTGACTTCCACTGAAATGCTGTTAGTTCACACCTTTCATTTGACTAAATGCAATCTAATTTGGTTCAACAGTCATTGCAAGGCACTAGAGATGAGATTACAAAAATGATGAGAATAAGCTAGGCATGGTGCATACCTCTAACCTTGGCACTTCAGGAGGCTAAGGTAGAAGGATTGAAGGTTCAAGTCCAGCCTGGGCAATTTAGCAAGACATCATCTTAAAATTTAAAAAAAAAATTTTTAAGGGATAAGGCTATAACTCAGTATAAAGGCCCTGGGTTCAGTCCCTAGTAACAAAAAACAAAAACAAAATAAAAAACTGATTAGAATATATTACTTGTACCAGAGAAGCTTATAATTTAGCAGGTGTGAGAATCCCACTGGGTCCTGCTCAGCTAGAAATAATTTTTTTAATCTGCTAGATTTCTTTAAAAATATAACAGTTATTTGCCATACCCTAGAATAAATTCAGCTTTTTTATGGAGCTCTTCTTTCTTTCTTTGTCACTTCTTTTTGGAATCCAGCCTAGGAAAGGAATATATGTCACCATGTGTGCTAGTTTATAATTAGACAAATGTGCGGACTTATAAGAAAAAGACCTACTGACAAAAAAAAAAATAGTAAAACTTTAGAAAAGGGAGTGAGGAGAAAGATGGAGGAAGAGACCTATTTTGGAAAATAACTTAATGCCAGAAAAGAAAAGACATTATAAAGGCCTTTATGATTTTTATATTCTCAGGGAGTGCATGGAAAGATAGCTGCTATTGGATTACCCTCTCTTTGAAAGGATGAGTATTGTGGGTATAAATAGAAGCAAAGGTCAAGAAGCTAAAGGCAGAAAGACTCTCGTGCCCTGCGGAGACTGATAAGCACTGGAAATAACACTCTCCACGCTAAGGCCTTAGCGACAGCTATTCCCTCATCCCGCCTGGAGCTCCAGGCAAGAGGGAGGAGGTAAATATGAGCAGGGCCAGGGCTGCCCTTCCCTGCACCAGCCCAGCTGCCACTGAACACCACTGTGCTAACCCAAGGCACAGCAGAGTCTTCTTTCTGAGCCCTATAGGTCCCTGGGGTCATATTATCACCATACGTCATTGTTTTCCAGCTGAGAAGTGACACTTTTTCAGAAAGATGTGGTTGATTTAAGCCCTGCAAACCAACATTTCTCCCTGTCCTGGGTCAAGAATGTCTGAAAGCCGGGACCCTATAAAATCTTCATGGACTTCCTAAATCTGTCGTGGGTGTGTGTGTGTGTGTGTGTGTGTGTGTGTGTTTGTGTGTGTGTGTGAGAGAGAGAGAGAGAGAGACAGACAGACAGACAGACAGACTGGGAATAGAATCTGGGCCTTTGCACTGAACTACATCCCAAGTCCTTTAAAAATTTTTTTTTTTTTTTAATTTTGAGACAGAGTCTGGCTAAGTTGCAAACTTGCCCAGGCTAGGCTTGAACTTGCCATCCTCCTGCCTCAGCTACCAGAGTACTGAGGTTACAGGTGTGTGCCACCCTGCCTGGCTTCTGAATCTGTTTTCTTGTGTCATAATTTGTCCTCCTTTTTTCTGACCCTGTAAAAGTATGCATTTTCTTGGCCCAGCCTAACTGAACCAAATGTTAGATTATTTAACTAAACAAAAGTATGTCCAAGGGTCTGTCAAATAAAGAGGCGTGTGGAGGGAAGACAGATTTGTTAATTAAATAAGTAGATGTCAGGGCACTCAGCCGCTTGTTTAGATGCCATAATAATGCCAGGTGCTTGAATGTTGAGGTTACTGTTTCTAGTCATCAATTTTCTCGTCCTTTATTCTCTTTCTTCCTCCTCTCCTTCTTCCTTTTCCTCTTCTCCTTCCTCCCATTAACTCATCATGTACTTTTAACCATTTCTCCTTTACAGATTCCATTTCTAATTCACTCTGGTCTCACCTGACAAGGAGAGCGGGCAGTAGAGCACAAAGTGCGCAATCACACACAGTGGAGCAACATGATCTAGGCTTAAATTCGGGCTCCACTCCCTACTGGTTGTGTAACAGTTTCCTTGGTCTCTATGCCTTGAATTGTGACCATAAAACGCAGATTAGGGAATCTGCTGTATAGAATTGTTATGAAGATTAAATAAGATAACATCATAAAGGCCTTAGGACAGTGCCTGGCATACGCAAAAGGTTTATCCAGGTGTTTTAAAATCATACACATCCAGGTGTTTTAAAATATTGCTGTTTTTGAGCAAATTAGGAGTAAAGACATTGGACTGGTAAATTTTCTAAGACTGAAGACCTCCAAATGTTTTGGATTTTTTGTTCTAGGGATGTCAGCTTTGCTGAGCAAACAGTCCTCTGAACTTCTCCCTGACCCCTGTCCTCCTGGCCCCTAGCCTCACCCTTGTTCCAAGGTATCAGGATCTGGCTGGGTCCCCTGGAGAAGGGAAGGCGACTTTGATTTAAGCTCTTAAAAGTTCTCTGCTCTTTCAGGTGGGGAACTGCCAAACATGTGCAGTTCAAAAAGACCAGAACGTCAATTTTTTTGTTTTATTTTTATTTGTAGCCCAGGGTGCCCTTGAACTTGTGATCCTTCTGTCTCAGCCTCTGGAGTGGCTGGGATTACAGGCACATACCACTATGCATGGTGCTGATTTAATTTTTTTTTTTATTGTGGAAAATTTCAAACTTATACAAAAACAGGAGGATTCCCTGACTTAATTTTAATAAAAAATATATTTAGATCCGTTTTCCCCCTTAACTTTTGTTAGACTTTCAGCTGTTGACTGTTGGGAGTGAGGACCCCTTGAGGTTCCTGAGGCCCGGAGTCTGATACTGCACATACTGTCTTCCCCCTCCATGTGATGACTATGAGGAAGGAAGTCCAGGTTTGGGGTCTGGCTTGGTCATTTACTTATTATAATTTTATTCATTTTCTCTAAGCCTATTTCATCATTTTTAAAATGAGGACAATAATGTGTTCCTTTTTAGAAAACTGAAGATTAAGTCAGTTAATACTGTATTTCATCAAATCCAGGACACCACTGGTTTTAAGATGCATCAGTATTTCATATACCACTAAGAAATAAAAAAGACCTCCAATTAAACTAACACATAATGTTTTTTAACAGTCACCTAATATTTTTATTTTGTATTTAGTGAAAAGATTATTCCATATTTACTTAGAACTATATTTGTATGTTCTATCACTCTTACAGAATTTCATTAGTATTTTCTATTTGCCTAAACCTATATAATTTCTTTTTTCCATTGAATCACACTTGGGAGATGTTAAAATGGGAACAAATACTTATTTAGAATTGATGAAATACACCATAAGCAAACAAAACTGCTTAGGAATAAAAATGATTTTTCTCCTATTTTTCTTTCTGTACATTTTTCCTTGTAGAGTTCTCTTATATTCAGAATGTTTAAGTTAAATTGTTTTGCTTATTGATTTTCAACCATGTGAATTTTGATTTCCACTTACTTTAATGATGACTAAGTAATCTTGTGGATTTTTCTATAGGAAAAATTTTAAATCTTGGCCTATTGTTCATGGGTACTTGTTCCCTTTTAGCTCTTTTATAAATGGTGAGCTGCACATGATACAAGAAATCCATTCCAAATCTAAATGTGAAAGGCATTTTAAAAAATCTTATTGGAGTAGGCAAAAACTTCCTTTAAAAGGAAATTAAAGCTTTAACCATAGAAAAGAAAAAAAAGAAAAATGGAAACATTACACTCTATTCAAATTAAAAACTCAGCTGGGCGTGGTGGTTCACATCTGTAATCCCAGCACTCAAGAGGCTGAGGCAAGAGGATCACTGTGAATTTGAGGCTAGCTTGGGCTACATAGTGAGTTCAATGCCAGCCTGAACTACATAATGAGACCCTGTCTCAAAAACCAAAAATTAAATTTAAAAAAAAATAATAAAATAAAATAAATTTAAGAAATGAGCCAAAGCTGAGTGTGATGGCACATGTCAATTAAGAGAAGGAAAAGGAAAGCCATAGACTAGGAAAAAATATTTGTAATACATAGATGGGACAAAGGACTAGGAACCAGAATGCGAAATGAATAGAATAAAAGGCCAGGTGTGGTGGTGCATACCTGTAATCCCAGAATTCTGGGAGATGGAGGCAGGAAAATTAAAAATTGGAGTCCATCCCGGGCAACTTATGGACACCCTGTCTCAAATAAAGCATTTTAAAAGGGTAGGGATGTAGCTCAGTGCAGGTGCCCTGATTTCCAGCTCTAGTACTAGGGGGAAAAGAAAAATAGCTAGCACTGTAGAAAATGGACAAGAGACTTGAAGAGGCACTTTGTGAAAGAGGTTGTACAAATGGACAAGAAACACACAAAAAGATGTTCAACATAATAAGTCATCAGGAAAATGGAAAATGAAATCAGGATGAGATACTACTGCACCAGAGCCACAATGGCTAAAAATTAAATGGCTGACAGTAACAAGTGTTGGCAAGGATGTGGATCAATAAGAATGCTCATACACTCCTGGTGGGAGTATAAATTGATGCAAGTGTTTCTTTTCTTTTCTTTTCTTTTCTTTTGGTACCCGGGATCAAACTCGGGTCCTTGTGCTTGCAAGGCAAGCGACAGAACCATTGAGCTAAATCCCTGGCCCCAGTTGTTTCTTTTCAACTATTATAAACCAAGATATTTCTTCAAGACTTTTTACTTGTTTTTTACATCTACATATTATACTTTGACATTTAAATCTTTCATCCATTTTTAACTAATTATTATATAAGACGTGAGGATTAAGTGAAGGTATTTATTTATTTATAGTACATTTTTGCAGTGCATAATGCTTACATTCCTTATGTGGAGTTGGTACATGTACACAACACACCTTAATTCCTTTTTTTCATCCCTTGTCCCTTCACCTCTTGATCCCTTTCTCCTTTGAGAAAAATCTATTTCCCTACTTCCTATTATCTATCCTTTATTTTGTTCTTTATATTTTGGGTTTCTCACATAAGAGATACCATGCAATATTTAAACTTATGTGTCTGATTTTTTCACTTATCATTATGGTCTCAAGATCATCTATTTACCTACAAATGCCTCAAGTTTATCCTTCTTTATGTGTGTAAATACTACATTTTCTTCATTCATTCATCTGTTGATGGACATATGGGCCACTTCCAAGATTTAGCCATTATGAATTGTGCTGCTTTAAGCATGGGTATGCATGTATTTTGGGAAGACACCTAGAAGGTGCATAGCTGGGTCAAATGGAGTTTCTAGTTTTAGCTTTTTGAGGAATCTCCACACTGATTTCCATGGTGATGCAAATATTTGGAAAATTGCTTCTCATTATTAACCCAAGATGACCATACATATAATCTATGACCTAGAGATTTCTCTACAAGAGGTATTACCACTAAGAATTATACATGTATTCACCAAAACACATGCCAGACAATGTTCATAGGAATGCTGTTTGTAATAAACAAAAACTAGAAACTACTGAAGTGTTGAGCCTCTGTAATATAATAGAAATTGTTGAATATTCACATGGTAAAAAACACACAGTTTAAAAAATGAACAGATACTTGGAACAGCACAGATAAATCTAGCAAACAGCATCAAGTAAAAGGAACAAGACTTTTTAAAGTGGCTGGCCAGGTGCAATGGCATATTGCCTGTAGCCCCACCTACTTGGGAGGCTGAGTAAGAGAATTGCAAGTTCAAGGCCAGTCTGGGTAACATGGGCAACCTGGTGAGACCCTGCCTCAAAAAAAGAAAAAAGTATGTTCAGTGGAATTTCACGTATGTAAAGTTAAAGAAAAACAAAGCTGGGGGTGTGGTTCAGCAGTAGTGTGCAAGCTTATTAGCATGTGTGAGGCTTTGAGTTCCATCCCCAGGACCTCAAAAAAAGCTCAAAAACAAGAAACTAATTCATGATTTTAGCAGCTAAGATGTAGAAATGACAAGAGGCATGGTACTGGTACAAAAACAGAAATGTGGATCAATGGAACAGAATAGAGGAAGCAGAAACAACTCTAGACACATTCATCTATTTGATCTTTGACAAAGGGGCCAAAAATATCCACTGGAAGAAAGATTGCCTCCCTAATAATTGGTGTTGGGAAAATTGGATATTCCCATGCAGAAGATTGAGTCTAGATCCATATCTCTCACTAGGCACTAAGCTAAAATTAAAATAGACCAAAGATCTAAATTTTTTGTTGTTGTTGTTGTTGTTAAATCCTTTTATTGGTACATTTTAGGTGTACAACACAATTACATTTCTCATTGGGAATTGTACCTTTACATAATGCATCTTGGTTCTTATTTTTTCCCCATTCCTA